>JAQZBX010105078.1:0-10889 GCA_029593785.1 Cabassous unicinctus
AAAAATATTATATAGTGTAAATAATATGGAGAAAACAAGTAAATAATTAAAGGGTGATAGTAATAGTAGCAATAATTGCTTATATAGCACTGTCAGTATTCTAGATCTTTATACACTTTTCCTCATTTAATTCTCAAAGCAGCACTGTAGGCATTTACTATTACTATTTCTACTTTAAAGATAATGAAAACAGAACACAGAGATATGTGACCCAATCAATTTCTCATAGCATGTAAGGGCAGAGCCAGTGTTCGGAACTGACAATCTGGCTCCAGCGTTCTCAAACTTCACCACCATCAGGGGCTGAGGAGTTCACCATAGAGATATCTGAGGAAAGAAAATTCCAGGTAGAGGAAACAAGTACAAATGCCTAAGGCTGGCATGGCCCTGGCTTATGAGGCCAGTGCAGTTAGAAGGATAGAGAGGGATGGTGGGATAAAGTGGGTGAGGTCAGAAAACTAACAGGGGCCAGTTCATGTTGGGCCTTATGGACCATTGTAGGGACTTTGGATTTGACTTTGGATGATATGAGCACCTTATCAGGATTCTGCTTTGAGGAGTGAGATCACCTAAATTACTTTGTAAAAGGATTATTATGGATACCATGTTCAAAATTGACTATAGAGGGGAAGGATATAAACAGGGAAGCAACTGGAAGGAAATTTGCATTAGAAAGGATGGTGAAGACCACTATGCAGTAATAGTAAAAAGAAGTTGGATGCTAGATGGTCTAAAATACTATTTCATTCTAAACAAAATATAAGGGAATTTATCATAGCATTCTTGTTTTACTAATTAGAAAAAAAAATCATATATTTCAAGGCATGCTTTGTCCTACGTGAGAGCAATGAACTGGAGAGTAGATGTTGCAACTCCGTTGAGATTCATGGGGGTGATGATAGACAACCACCACACCAAGGAACCAAGAGAGTCTACAACTGCAAGCAAGAGAGTCCCATCCATTGACCCTATGGGATCACAGCCCCCTTTGAATTAGAGGTGGAGTGGACAACACCATCTCAGAATCCTCAGATTTGGGGAATGAACTATGGACTAAAGCAGACCTACTGGTATTCTACTATAGACTTATTGTGATTCTAGCAATGGAAGAAATTATGTCATTGATGTGGTGGCAGTGGCCACTGGAGGTTCTGAGGGCAGGGAGAGGGAAAAACAGGTGTAATACGGGGGCATATTTGGGACTTGGATATTGTCCTGAATGAAATTGCAATGACAGATGCAGACCATTATAAATCTTGCCATAACCTACAGAACTGGGTAGGAGAGAGTAAAAACTGTAATCCACGCTTAGGGGCAATTCTCCAAAATGTGTTCATCAATTGCAATAAAGGTACCTCACTAATGGAAAAAAATAAAAACTAAAAAAATAAAAGACATGCTTTATGAAGAATCTTAACTAGTATGTAAAACCCTAATTTGGTGCTGGTGAAAAATGGTATTCATATCCAGTAAATTGCCACATAGTCTTTGTGTCCAATTTTAATAAAATACAAAAAAAAATATGTGAAAGAAGACAAGGTAACTGCACTGAAACTTAATCAGCAGTAATCTTTAATGGCTGATTTATATAAAATTTTTCATTTTTACTGAATATGAAATCTTATAAAGCAGCACACTTACACTTTACTTATATTCTGGAAAAATATATTTTACAAAAAAAGGGTATGTAAAAATGCTTTATAACTATCAAGGTTTTTTAAAACTCCAAAGTTTTTATTAAAGACAAAAGTTTGTTGATTTTGTTGAATTATATTAATCAGTAGAACAATATTTTAAAATTCTAGCTTAAATATAAATTAATAAGGAAGGGTTAACTTATTCTATCAATAATGTAAGGGTGATTTTGTTAGCAATTTGGACAAATATACAAATAGATCCTTGCCTCAGACCATGTGACACATTAATGTCATATCATTTTAAAACATTAACTGTTAAATAAAGTAAACTGCAAAGTATTATGATGCATATTAAGAGGACTACTTGTTTTCATTTCCACACTTAGTAAAGAAAACATAAATAGGTTCGTCTGCTTAAAAACTTAAAACTTCTGTCTAAATAGAAGACTGTTAGGAGAGGGTAAAACAAGTCATTAAGCCAAACTTTCTCAGTAAGAAGTACACTGGGAATAGAAGAGACAAATATAAACAAGTTATAACAATACATTAGAAGTGATTGTGACATTTAAATCATTTGCTATTTTTTTTTTTGTTTTGCTTTGCTTTGTTTATATAAATATATTAAGTGGGAAAATGTGGAAGGTGTGGACACTGAGGCGTATGGAAATCCCCTATATTTTTTGGGTAACGTTTATGTAATCTAAGTATCTTTTTAAAAAAAAGAGTACTTGAAATTGCAATTTGATAATTTTAGCAAGTCTCAGTTGGTTAATCTTTTTTTCTTAAAATTTTCTTTATTTTTAAATAAGCTTTAGATAACCGAAATGTTACATCAAAAATATAGGAAATGTGTTAGTCAGCCAAAGGGATGCTGATGCAAAATACCAGAAATTTGTTGGTCTTTATAAAGGGTATTTATTTGGGGTAGAAGTTTACAGTTACCAGTCCATAAAGCATAAGTTTCTTCCCTCACCCAACTTTCTGAGGGTTCTGGGGATTCCCATTTACCCCACCCCACATACACACTTTCCCCCATTAACAACATCTTTCGTTAGTGTGGTATGTTAGTTACAATTGATGAGCACATCTTGACACATTGTTATTAAGCATGGTCTGTAGTTTATATTATGGCTTACACTTTGTACTGCACAATTTTAAAGGTTTTGAAAAAATGTATAGTGGCTTATATTATATACAATAATTGCTATGTCATGCAGAATGAATCCAATGTCCCCCAAATGCCTCTGTTACACCTATTCTTCCATTTCCCTCCCCTCAGAACATCTGGTGATCACTTTCTTTATATTAACGTTACAAGATTTTCCATTACTAGAATAACAATAAGTCTCCTTTAGTCCATAGTTATATTTGCACCTTATGTTTGTTCATTCTTCAAACATGAGGATTTTGGTATAGTGATGCCCATTCTGCTTCCGATTGAGAAGGGGCCTGGATCTTATGGGCAGATGGATGGAGATGTCTTGTTTGCAGTGATAAATTCTGTTTTGGGGGATGGGTGTGGCCCATCATCATCCTTTTGTTAGTTTTCCTGGGTAAATCCGATGAACTGGAGAAAGCTTTTGGCTGCAACTCTGCTGAGATTCTGGTCTCAACTGGCATGTGAATGAAGATTTAAGTCTGTGGCACATATATTTAATGGGTATAGGGTTAATTATAGGTTCAAATAAAAGGGGCAGAAGAACCATGTGTAGTAAAATTATAAATGAGTCTAACTCTGATACACTGGAGAGATAGGTTATCATATATTCTAAGGTAAGGTCCACTGACAGTATGTCAATTTCCTGGAGCTGTCTGCCCTTTCTATAGTGTCTAGATTCTTGAGACACTATTAATGGTGGCAGTCCATGAGATCCTCCTGAGATGTGCACAAAAATAACCTCTGGAATAACCTCCTGACTCACTTTGAATCTCTTATTTGTATTTAATATTTCCACCTTTTGTTATAGATCTTTTTCCAAATTCATCGTTAGTTGGCACTTGGTCATAACTGCTAGATACCAGGGAAAGACATCCCCTGGAGTCATGTCCCATCCAAGGGGTAAGGTAGTGAGTTTATATGCTGAGTTTGGCTTAGAGAGAGGCCACATTTGAGCAACAAGGAGGCTTTTAGGAGGTAACTTTTAGGCAATATATATTACAGGCTATGTTTCAATTTCACAAGAATAAGATTCATAAGTACAAGCATCAGTAGCAAGTGCCTGGCATATTGCTCTGTTCGCCTTTGTTAGGCAAGGCCGTGTACTCTAGGAATTCTTTCCACTCTATTATAGAATGTAGCAGGACTTCCTAGGAACTGATTGATCTTACGTTAAATGAAATCTGGAGCTGAGGCTTCCATTGTAGACTTCCCTATGCACGGGGAAACAGAAACCTGGTCAATAGAGAAAGAAAAATAAACTCAAGCAAGAGAAACCCATGTGAACTCAGAGAGAGAAAAAGGGTGGCTATCTTTCTTCCTATAGTTTCCCAGGCCCAAGTACTTGTTCCTTGTGAGATATGATTATAGTCTATTGTATTGAGTTTCATAACCTAGCATTCTAATTTTATTTTAAAACATTTCTTTTCCAATTACATTTGTTTTTAGTAAAAGACCTAGAGTAATGCCTATGGCTTTAAGGTGAAACAACTATTTAATAAGAAAAGTAGAAGGATGACTGGATTCTTATTTAATCAATTTGCTGTTTCCACTATGAGCTATGTAATGTAACAGGTATTAGAATGGTTCTAGTGACCCAGAAAATGCAAACACGTTGATAGTAGACAAAATGAACACATGTTGACAGTGTGTTTCAGGGTTACATATAACCAACCACTTTCATCCTCTGATCTGATACTATTTTTTTTAATTCTTGCTGTCATTTTTGCTGTCATCTCACCAAAAAGTCCGAGAGTCAGACTTAGGCATCACTAGTAATCAGAACACGTCTGTATTTCAATATATGACATCATAGCAGAATAGAAAAAAGCTAGCATTTGGAGTTTGATGGTCTTGAGTTCAAATTTCATTTCTACCACTTGCTGGCAATGAGTTTTTCGGTAATATCTCTGAGTTCATCCACATAAGCTTCTCAAAAAACACCTCTAAATAGTGGACAAAAGATTCACAGCAGCTTTGACATTATTACATTCTAGGTAAGTGGTGCTCCCAAAGCTCAGGAATCAAAGTTGATTCCATCCTTCAGTTACAGTTTATTGAATAATATAGGAAGCATATCAGACATTGCAGTAAGATTTACATGGATTTCATCCTGACTCTGCCACTTACCAACAGAATTATCTTAAAAAGATTTATGTCTATGACAAGTAACTATAAAAGCATTGTTGTGAGGGTATTTCATAAAATTTGAAAGCTCCAAGTGGTAATTATCAAAGACGAAGAATAGAAAAATATTGGTTTCCTTCTCATAATGATTATAAAAGAATGTCCAGAAAAAAATCAGTGTCATGAAATAACACAGATTTCAAATATCACCTTTCAGGAATCTGTAACTTTATCCACTCTCTACTTGGATGGACTGGGTTAGAGATAAGTAGAATTGAACTTGAATACAAGGTCTAGGAGATATCAAACAAAAAGTAAAGCACAGGCACTTATAATCAGTAGAGTAATGATGTAAGACTCTGCAAAATAAGACAAACCTGACCATCTTTACTTTAATTCAACATTACTTCATATATTTGCTACCTGATTACACTTTCATAGTAATGGAGGTCATGGCATTAAGTAAAAGAGATAAAATTGACAAGAAAGAAAGAGCCTTCAGCATAATTTACTCAACAAAAGAAATGTGATTATCAATAAATTGGATGAAGTAGAGTTACTCTTACTCTAAATATTATATATATATTTGTGTAGGGAAGAAAAATGAATACATGAATATTAAAAATGATGCCCAGAATTTCCTGTGAGACAGCTATGTGCCAAGAAGTATTTTATTTACATTCATTCCTCATAAAAACCTTCTAAGGAGGATAATAATCTTATCTCCATTTTGCAAATAACAAAACTTAGCATCAGAGAACTTAACTAAAAAGTTCAAATGGGTAAATAGTTAAGAAGTGGTAAAACAAAGGCTCAGTCCAGGCATTCTGATCCAGATCACTTATTCTAAACTATCCCAATAAAAAACAGGGGATGGGGGGTACACAGGACAAAGCTGGTCCACAAAGTCCATTTCATTACCAGTTCAGACCTGCATTTAAACATAACTACACTATGTTATCATAAATAAGTTATGTTTCCTGCTCCACACCAATATCCTTGCATTGCTGCGATCAGCATGATAATTAAATATAAGTATAATCAGTTAGACACAGAAACAAATGATGCACAACGTCAAAGGGTGGGAAAAACAGATAATTACAACACAAACATTGTTAACAAACACTGTATATTGAAGACAAGTGCTATGATTGTACTAAAGCACTAGTTTTATTGAAACTATTAAAACAATGTCAAGTGTGATAAAATCATTGCATATGTAGAATAAAATTTGCTGAGTCATTAGAGTCCATTCTTGGTGTAAGGCATCATGGTGTTAGACTGAACCTACTAGTATAAGCAAGAGTTGCCTATAGAAAATCCTTTGTGAAAAAGGATTCTTGTACCTTGTCATTAATAGTATTTACCAACATAGCGCAAAAATATATATTACAGTTTCACTGCCCCAAGTTTGTCTTGATGATTGCTTTCTTGACTGCCTCTTTCACATCCTTGTTCCTTAGACTGTTGATCATGGGATTCAGCATGGGAATCACCGTGGTATAAAACACAGCAACCATTTTCCCCTCCTCCACAGACTCCTCAGTCGGCCGCCTAAGATACATGAATATGAGGGTCCCATAAAACATGGTGACAGCTGTCCGGTGGGACCCACAAGTGGAGAAGGCCTTCTTCCTCCCATCAGCAGAGTGCATAAGTAGCACAGCTACTACATGAGGATGTAGGAGATTAGGACCACTGAAAGGTAATATGTGAGGTTAGTACCAGCAATGACAATCATCATGAATTCTTTGATGTAGACTTCCCCACAGGCAATCTTGATGAGAGGAGGATCTGCACAATAAAAGTGGTTGATTTCAAAATTCCCACAGAAGTACAAGCCATATATCCACAATGTGCATATTAGACTAACAGAGAATGCATAGAGAGAAGGCACTGAGATGAGTCAAACACAGACAGTCCTAGACATTTTGTTGCCATAAAGCAAAGGGTTGTAGATGGCCATATAGCAATCAAAGGCCATCACTGCCAAGATATAGACTTCCACAAGGACAAGGGCAATGAAAAAGTAACATTGCACCAAACACCCCACATAGGGAATGATTTCTGTCTTTGATAATAAGTTTTCCAACATTTTGGAGGTCACATTGAATGGGAACCACACATCTACAGTAGACAAATGACGGAAAAAGTACATGGGACTCTGAAGCTGGGCACTGATGCTGATCAAAATGATCATCCCAATGTTCCCTAACAGAGTGACCAGGTAAACTACTAGGAAGACCACAAAAAGAGAAACTTTAGCTCCTGGTAAGTGGTCAACTCCAGTAAAATAAACCCTGCCACATCTGTGAAATTAGGCATTGCCTGGCATAGACCCAGTCTGTATTGCCCATGGAGAAAGACAAAACATGGAGAGATTTTTTTTTCATTGCTGAAATATTTCAGTCACATTTATCCTTATTCTAATTCAAATCATTTAGAAAACAATGTAGATTATGCATAACATTCAAGAGAGAAATAATATAAGCATAATTGTTACCTTCAATAGGTCTTAAAGACAATTACCATTTGTCTTTTTTCAGTTTCTTATCCGTAAAACACATTACACTCATTACTAATAAATATAGTACCAGAATTAGGAATTTATATCTTTGCTAGATTATTATGATAGGCATGCCTTAAAATCAGAGAGCATAAACATGACAAAAGTCAGACTGAGAGTTGCAAGAAAATGTCAAACCAATTCCAATATATTATCTGATAGAAAAGAAACCTGAGATCCAGAAATGGTTAAAATATAAACCTAAGATCAGCTAGCTAATTAGCAAAAAACAGGGAAGGAAACAAGGAAGTTTTTTGACACTCCATCAAATACTGTTTCCATGTATCATAGTGTTTTTCAATGTCAATAAAAATGTAAATGCATGTGATGTTACCCATTTTTACATGCCTTTGAAGGTAAGCTCTTCCTGTATAATTTTATGGGACAGTGAACTAATATGTTGGCCTTACAATCTAGTTACTGACATAATTATCCTACCTTGTGCCAAACTATTTTATCACGTGCTTTCAAAATATGAGATTCTGCCTCATATTTTATTTTACTTTGCTACATATTATTCTGATTTGATTGCTATCACATGAAGGCATGAGGTAAAAGGGAATTAAGAGCATAAACTCTTTCTGTTTTTTTTATTATCTCAGAAAAGTAAATTTCAAGTGTATCAATCATTGAGCATCACTATCGAAATGTAACAATAGATAAATATCCTGAGGTAACACATCAGGATATTTTATTAATTTTATTAATTACAGTGGCTCATTTCAGGCTCCACTAGTTTTCAGAATCAATACCACCCTTAACCATTCAAGCACCAAATAAATGTCATTACAAAGAAAATATTCCCAAACATTATTTTCCCCAGTTGGCTTCTTGTAAGAAACAAAAGCGTGTCTTGAGTGCTTAAGGAAGTATCTGCAGGATTAGGACCATCCTGGGAACTTTAGCTCTCCATAATAATAGTGTTTGAATGCTTAACACTCAATGATATATAAACGGGCCTTTGTTTATAATTGGTTTCATTCACTTGTTCTACAAACATCAAGGACAACTAACATTTGTCAAATGTATTTGTTAGGTTATATTCCAAACTATTCTGAATTCTGGATATGTGAGGGTAAACAAGATATACAAAATTCCAGCTATCATCATAATTCATTCTTATTGAAGAGAAATAAACAAGTAAATAAATGAGATATTTTTGAAAGTAGGAACAGATGTGACAAAAGTTAACAAGTTAATAAGGTAGGAAGCAAAGGGGAGAAGATGCAGAAAGAATGGCCAAAGAAAATTTCTCCAAAGAGGTAGCTTTTGAGCTGGTACGAAGTAGCCAGCTATGTAGAAATATGGGGAAAAAAGAGGAAAAGTTCAAAAGAGGAAATGTTAGCTTGGCATGTTCAAAAAGAGCATTGCTAGAAAGATTCCTCTGTGTATTAAAAAGTTTACGAACTTTATGATCATGTCATGGATCCTTCACTTAGTAGCAAGGTACACTTGGGAAGTTAATCTCTATGAACTACTTTCTTATCTTTAAAATGCTTAATATGAAAAATAAACATGCTATGTTTAAAATGAATTGGGAATATAACATTAAAAGGACTGAAGTTTTAGTTCTGATCTAAGTTTATCCTTATTACATATTTCCATAAGTGTAGCTTATCTGTTTTGGTTCAAGTGTGGAAATAGCCAGATGAAAGTTGTAGACTATGAAAATAGAGCTCCTCACCTTGGTAGCACGAACCCATGATTCTCTAATTGACAGAACTTGAATGAGGTTAATGGTACTTCTATAAAGTTTTAAGTATAAAATATTATATGAAATATTAAGCATCTTAAAAATACAAGCTAGGGAAGCAGGTGTGGCTCAGTGGATAGAGCCCCTGTTTACCATATGGGAGGACCGGGTTCGCGTCCCAAGGCCTCCTTTTGAGGGCATGCCGGCCTGAGCGGTGCGGTGGGCTGATGCAGCAACCTCACGGAAGGAAGCGGGTGTGGGGCAATGGATAGAGCACCCGTTTACCATATGAGAGGCCCTGGGTTCGCTTCCCGGGGCCTCCTTGTGAGGGCAGGCCGGTTCGCGTGGCACCGTGGGCTGATGCGGCAAGTCCTCACAGCAAGGGGGAGATAAGCAGACACAGAGAAGACACGCAGTGAATGGACACAGCAGCACAAGCAGCAAGGGGGGGGATAAATAAAATAAAATAAATAAATCTTAAAAAAAAAAATACGAGCTAATAGTATCTTTCATTAAAGAAGATCAGAATTCCAGCCCACTCTATAATTTTGTTTCAGTTCCTCTGTAGTGTGTGAATTTCTCTTCTTTTACAATAATCGTTGGCTCTCTGGTAGTAGAGTTTGTCTCATTCACCATGGAATCCCTTATGCTACCTAGCATAATCATTACATACATATAAAAACAGATATTCAGGAATAATCATGAATACAATTTTCAAAGCTTCCTGATCAGCTTGATACAATACATTGAAAATTCCAACACTTTAAAACTAAGAAATATTTTTTCTCATAGCAGTAACAGCAGCTTTATAATACTAAGAATAGCTGACTTACTGACTGCATTCTAAGCCCTTTGTAAGCAAAGGTGCTATGAAACAGGTTCTATTGACATCTCCATTTGATAAATGAGGAAACTGAAGCACTGAGCCATCCAGAGCCTCGCTGAGTCAGGCAGGACTGATAGGATTGAGATGCAAACCAATAAGCTGGCTCTTGTGTTATAAACTTGACCAACTCATACGGCAGGCTCTTCAATAAATCTATTCTACTATTCTAGTTATTTTAATTTAAAATTCAGTTTGATTGCCCTTCCAGATAGAAGAAAGTTATCCTTTTGATAGTTTGTCCCTGATGGACTAGCTGAGCTTTGCATGATTCTCCCCAGTGTAGGCTGGGCTACAGACGTAGGAGAACATTGCTTCCCCATTCCCTACAAAGTTAGGTGATTCCAACAACTTAATACCAGGTGACTAAGTACTTTTTATTACATATTACACATTATATTATTTATCTAGACATTCGGGAGAATGGAATATAACATTTAAAAATACAGACTCATTCATATTAACAATTTGGGAATTCTTCTTGGAGAAAAACAGTGAAGAATAATCACTGGTCTAAACACTCATACTGATCAATAGTCCCCATTCTATTCATACATATTTTAAAACAACAATGAGAAAATCAATGGTCTTTAGGTGTAAAGAACAGTGAAAGAAGAAAAAATAAGAAATTAAGAATTTTGTAAATGCCCATTATAATGAGTTCATTCTTACGCAGTTTTGAATACGCTATGGATAAAAATAAGAAAATGTACCAGAAATATAACTTCACACAGTAAAATACTGCATTAACAAATAAACCTAAAGATAAAGTCTTTATCTTCTTTTCAAATAGGGATTAAAATAAACCGCTTGTACTGCATTAGCCT
>JAQZBX010105079.1:0-10887 GCA_029593785.1 Cabassous unicinctus
AATTAAAAACAGGTTTTGGAAGACAATTGAAACAGTAACTTACTTAGATTACAAAACTGAAGGAACTGCTGCGTTCAGAGCGCATTAAGTAAAACTAGTGTACTGACATTGATGGCCAGTGAAAACAAATGTATAGCAGCCAGTTAACCATTAATTGCTTAGTATTCAAAACTGCAGAACCTGGAGCACTCACAGAAAGTTGGCTAAAACCAGGGTTTTGAAATTGATTGTAAGTAAAACAAGTGTGTAGCAGGCAAATAAGCAAGTAACTTGCATAGTTTTCAAATCCTCAGAACCTGGTGCATTCACAGAGCATTAGACAAAACCAGTGTTTTGACATTGAATGTAAGTGAAAACAAGTGCATTACAGGCAACAGAATGACTAACCTGCTTAGTTTTCAAAACTGAAAAACGTGGTGCATCCATGGACCTTTTGGTAAAACCAATGTTTGGATATTGATTGTAAGTAAAAAAAAAATAGTGTAGCCACCACATAAGCAAGTAAATAGCTTAGTTTGCAAAACAGAAAAACCTGGTGTATTCAGAGAGCATTTTGAAAAACCAGGGTTTTGACATTGAGTGTAAGTAAAAAGTGCATAGCAGGCAAATAAGCGAGTAATTTGCATAATTTTCAAAAATGTAGAACCTAGTGCATTCACAAAGACTTAGGTAAAACAAGTGTTTTGACATTGAATGTAAGTGAAAAAAAGTGCACTACAGCCAAATGAACTGACTTGCTTAGTTTCCAATACTGAAGAACATGGTGCATTCACAGTGCATTATGTAAAACCAAAGTTTTGACATTGATTGTAAGTGAAAAACAGTGTGTCACAAGAAATTAAACAAATAAATTGGCTACTTTTGAAAACTGGACAACCTGGTGCATTCACAGAGCCTTAGCTAAAGAAAGGGTTTTGACATTGATGGTAAGTGTAAACAAGTGTGCAGCAGGTAAATAAACAAGTAAGTTAGGTTGTTTTAAAAACTGCAGCACCTGGTGCATTCACAGAGCAGTAGGTAAAACCAGTGTTTTGGCATTGAATGTAAGGGAAAAAATGAATAGCAGCCAATTAAACCAGGAACATGCTTAGGTTTCAAAATCTAAGGACCTACTGCTTTCACAGAGCCTTAGGTAAAACCCATGTATTGACATGAATTTTAAGTGAATACAAGTGCATAGCAGCCAATTAAACAAGGAATATGCTTAGTTTTCAAATTTAAAAACATGGTGCATTCACAGAGCATTCAGTGAAACCAGTGTTTTGACTTTGATTGTAAGTGAAAACAAGTGCATTGAAGACAATTGAACAAGTAACTTGCTTAGTTTTTACTACCAAGAAAACTGGTGCATTCACAGAGCATTAGGTAAAACCAGTTTTATAAGAATTGATTGTAAGTGAAAACAAGTGTGATGCTGCCAATTAGCCATTAATTTGCTTACTTTTTAAATCTGTAGGACCTGGTGCTTTCAAGGAGCATTAGGTAAAACCAGTGTTTTAACATCGATTGTAAATGAAACGTGTGTAAGTTCCAAATAAGGAAGTACATAGCTTAGTTTTAAAAACTAATGAACCGGGTGCATTCACAGAGCATTAGGTAAAACCAATGTTTTGACTTAGAATGTAAGTGAAAACAAGGGTATTGCAGCCAATTAAACAAGTAACTTACTTTGTTTTCAAATATGAAAAATGTGCATTCACAGAGCGTTCAGTGAAACCAGTGTTTTGACATTGATTGTAAGTGAATACAAGTGCATAGCAGTCAATTAAACAAGAAACTTCCTTCGTTTTCATAATGGAAGAACCTGGTGGATTCACTGAACATTGAATAAAATCCATGTTGTGGCATTGATTGTAACTGAAAACAAGTGCATTGTAGCAAATAGAACAAGTAAATTTCTTAAATTTCAAAACTGAAGAAACAGGTGCATTCTCAGAAGATTATGTAAAACAAGTGTTCTAACATTGATTGTAAGTGAAAACAAGTGTGGAGCACCCAAATAAGCAAGTAATTAGATTAGTTTTCCAAACTAAATAAACTGGTGCATTCACACAATGTTGGGGAAAACCAGTGTTCTTACATTGATTGTAAGAGAAGCAATTGCATAGCAGCCAAATAAACAAGTAACTTGTTCAGTTTTCAAAAATGAAAACATGGTGCATTCACAGAACATTGGTTAAAACCCATGTTTTGTCATTGATTATAAGTAAAACCAGTGCATAACACCCAGTTAACCATTAAATTGCTAAGTTTTCAAAACTGCAGTACTTAGGTGCATTTACAGAGTGTTAGGTAAAACCAGTGTTTTGAAATTGACTGTAAATGAAAAGAAGTGGGTTTCAACCAATTAAACAAGTATCTTGCTTAATTTTGAAAACTGTATACCCTGGTGCATTCACATAGCATTTGGGAAAACCCATTTTTTCACATTGTTTGTAAATGAAGCCAAGTGCATAGCAGCAATTTAAACAAGTAACTTGATTAGTTTTCTAAAATGAAAACGTGGTGCATTCACAGAGTGTTCAGTGAAAACAGTGTTTTTACATTGATTGTAAGTGAAATCAAGTGCATAGCAGCCAATTAATCAAATAATTTGCTTGGTTTTCAGAAAGGAAAAAACCTGGTGAGCTCATTGAGTGTTGGGTAAAACCAATGTTGTGGAATTTATTGTAAGTGAAAACAAGGGCGTAGCAGCCAATTAGTCAAGTACTTGCTTCGTTTTCAATAAGGAAAAACCTGGTGAACTCCTTGAGTGTTAGATGAAACCCATGTTTTGGCATTTATGGTAAGTGAAAAGAAGTGTGTAGCAGCCATTTAGTTAAGAAACTTGCTTAATTTTCAAAAATGAAAATCAGGTACATTCACAGAATGTTACATGAAACCACTGTTTTTTATTTGATGGCAAGTGAAAACAATTGTGCAGCAGTCAAATAAACATTAATTGCTTAGTTTTCAAAACGATAGAACTTGGTGAAATCACAGAGCACTAGGTAAAATCAGTGGTTTTACATTGGTTTTATGTGAAAACAAGTGCATAGCAGCCAATTAAACAAGCAACTTGTTTATTTTTCAAAACTGAAGAACCTATTGCATTCACAGAGCATAGGGTAAAACCGGTGTTTTGACATTGATTGTAAGTCAAAACAAGTGCATACCATCCAATTAAATAAGTAACTTGTTTAGTTTTCAAAAATGAAAGCATGTTGCATTCACAGAGTGTTAGGTAAAACCCATGTTGTAACATTGATTATAGGTAAAGCCAGTGCATAGCAAGCAATTAACCATTAATTGCTTAGTTTTCAAAACTGCAGGACCTAGGTGTATTTAGAAATAGTTTGGTAAAACCAGTGTTTTGAGTTTGACTGTAAATGAAAAGAAGTGCATAGCAGCCATTTAATCAAGGAACTTGCTTAGTTTCCTAAAATGAAAACTTGGTGCATTCACAGAGCATTACGTGAAACCAGTGTTTTGACACAGATTGTAAGTGAATAAAAGTGCATAGCAGCCAATTAAACAAATAATTTGCTTGGTTTTCAAAAAGGAAAAACATGGTGAATTCACTGAGTGTTGGATAAAACCCATGTTGTGCAATTGATTGTAAGTGAAAATACGTGTGTAGCCACCAATATGTTAAGCAACTTGCTTAGTTTTCAAAACTGAAAATCTGGTGCATTCACAGAGTGTTACATAAAAGCAGTGTTTTTGCATTGATTGTAAGTAAAAATAAATGTGTAACAGTAAAAAAACATTAATTATTTAGCTTTCAAAGCATAGAACCTGATGCATTCACAGAGCATTAGGCAAAACCAGTATTTTGACATTGAGTGTAAGTGAAAACAAGTGCATAACAGCAAATTAAACAAGTAACTTGCTTATTTTTAAAAACTGAAGAACGTGGTGCATTCACAGAGTGTAGGACAAAGCCTGTGTTTTGTCATTAATTGTAAGTCAAAACAAGTGCATAGCATTTGTAACTAAATAAGTAAGTTGCTCAGTTTTCAAATATGAAAGCATGTTGCACTCATAGAGCATTGGGTAAAACCCTTGTTTCACATTGATTGTTAGTGAAAACAAGTTTGTAGCAGGTAAATAAACAAGTTACTTGTGTGGTTTTCATAACTGCTGAACCAGGTCCGTTCACAGAGTGTTGGGTAAAACCAGTGCTCTGACATTGATTGTAAATTAAAACATGTGTATTACAGCCTACTGAACAAGTAAATTCCTTATTTTTCAAAACTGAAGAAACTATGGCATTCACAGAATGTTATGTAAAAACAGTGTTCTGACATTGATTGTAAGTAAAATCAATAGTGTTGGTGCCCTATAAGCAAGTAACTAGATTAGAATACAAATCAGAAGAACCTGGTGTATACACAGCATTAAGTTAAAAATGTGTTTGACATTGATTTTAAGTGAAAACAAGTGTGTAAATGCCAAATACCCAAGTATCTTGCTTAGTTTTCAAAACTGTGGTATCTGGTGCATTCTCATAGCACTTGGTACAATGCTTGTTTTAACAATGATTTCAAGTTAAAACCGTTGTATAACAGCCAATTAAACAAGTAATTTCCTTAACTTTCAGAATTGGAAACATGGTGCATTCACAGAACCTTCAGGGAAACCAGAGTTTTGACATTGATTGTAAGTGAAAACAAGTGCATTGCCACCAATTAAACAAGTAAATTGTGCAATTTTCAAAGCTGAGGAAACAGGGGAATTCACAGAGTGTTAGTTAAAACCAGTGTTCTGACTTCGACTATAAGTGAAAACAATAGTGTAGTCACCATATAAGCTACTAGTTTAGTTTTCAAAACAGAAAAACCTACTGCTTTCACAAAACATTAGGTAAAACAAGTGTTCTGACATTTATTGTAAGTGAAAACAAGGGCGTAGCAACCAAATAACCAAGTGTTTTGCTTAGTTTTCAAAACTGAAAAAACCTGGTGCATTCACAGAGCTGTAGGTGAAACCAGTGTTTTGATATTATAATTGTGTAGCAACCAAATAAACAAGAAACTTAGTTTCCAAAACTTTAGAACATGGTGGATTCATTTAGCATTCAGAAAAGACTTGTCACATTGACTGTAAATTAAAACAATTACATATCAGGTATTTAAACAAGTAATCTATTTTGTTTTCAAAACTGAAGAAACAATGCCAGTGTTTTTGCATTGATTGTAAGAGAAAACAAGTGAATTGTAGCCGATTAAATAAGTAAATGTTGTAGTTTTCAAAAATGAATAAACTGGGGCATTCACAGAGAATTAGGTAAAACAAGTATTCAGAACTTGATTGTAAGTGAAAACAAGTCCAAAGCTGGCAAAAAAAAAAAAAACAAGTAACATGCTTAATTTTCAATGCAGTAGACTCTGGTGCATTTTCAGAGTGTTGGGTAAAAACTTTGTTTCACATTGATTGTCACTTAAAACAATTGTACAGCAGCAAATTAAACAAATAAGTTGCTTAGGTTTCTAAAATGAGAATATGGTGTATTTACAGAGCTTTTGGTGGAACCAGAGTTTTGACATTCATAGTAAGTGAAAACAAGTGCTTTGCATCCATTTAAACAAGTAACTTGTGTAGTTTTCAAAACTGAAGTATCTATAGCATTCACAGAACATTAGGTAAAACCAGTGTTCTGATATTGATTATAAGTGGAAACAATAGAGTAACCACCATATAAGCAAGTAAATAGCTTAGTTTTCAAAACAGAAGAACCTGGTGAATTCACAGAGCATTAGGTAAAACAGGGTTTCTAACATTGATTGTAGGCAAAACAAGTGCGTAGCTGCCAAATAACCATGTATCTTGCTTAGTTTTCCAACTGCAGAACCTGAAATATTCACAGAGCATTACATGAAACCAGTGTTTTAATATTGAATGTAAGTGAAAACAAAGGCATAGCAGCCAATTAAAGTAACCTGCTGACTTTTCAAAAGTGCAGTATCTGATGCATTCACAGAGAGTGAGGAAAACCAGTGTTTTGTCATTGATTGTAAGAGAAAAGAAGTGCATTGCATCCAATGAAACAGGTAACTTGCATTGCTTTTAAAATTGAAGAACCTGGGACCTTCACAGAACATTAGGTTAAGCAAGTGTTCAGATCTTGATTGTAAGTGAAAAAAAGTCAGTTGCTGGCTAAAAACAAGAAACATGTTTAGTTTTCAAAACCAAAGAAACTGGTGCATCCACAGAGCATTAGATCAAACAAGTGTTTTGACATTGCTTTTAAGTGAAGAGAAATGCCTAACAAACAAACAAATAAGTTGCTTAGATTTCAAAACTGCAGAACCTGGTGCATTCACACAGCATTGGGTAAAACCATAGTTTTCACAATGGTTGTAAGCTAAAACCATTATATATCAGCCAATTTAACAAGCAAGTTGATTAATTTTCAAAACTGAATGATAAAGGAAATTCACAGAGGATTAGGTAAAACCAGTGTTCTGACATTGATTGTAAGTGAAAACAATAAGGTAGCCAAAATATGAGCAAGTAAATAGCTTATTTTTCAAAACAGAAATACCTGGTTCATTCACAGTGTTAGGAAAACAAGTGTTCTGATATTGATTTTAAGTAAAAACAACTGCATAGCAGGCAAATAAACAATTATTGCATAGTTTTCAAAACTGAAGAACCTGGTGTATTCCCAGAGTGTTAGGTAAAACTAGGGTTTTGACATTGAATATAAGTGAAAACGAAGGCATATCAGCCAATTAAATAAGTAACTTGCTTAGAATTCCAAAACTGAACAGTCTGGTTCATTAACAGAATGTTTGCTAAAACCAGTGTTCTGACATTGATGGTAAGTGAAAACAAAAGTTTAGCCACCATATAAGGAAGTAAATGGCTTAGTTTTCAAAACAGAAGAACAACTGGAGCATTCACAGAACATTGGGTAAAACCAGGGTTTTTACTTTGATTGTAAGTAAAAACAAGTGTGTCAAAGGCAATTTAAAAAAGTAACTTGCATAATTTTCAAAGCCAGGAGATTTCATAAGCATTTGGTAAAACCAGTGTTTGACATTGAATATAAGTGAAAACAAAGAAGTAACAGCCAATTAAACAAATACCTGCTTAGTTTTCAAAACTGAAGAACCTGGTGCATTCCCAGAGAGTTAGGTAAAACCAGTGTTTTGGCATTGATTATAAGAGAAAACAAGTGCCTTGCAGACAGTTGAACAGGTAACTCCCATAGGTTTCAAAACCAAAGAACCTGGGGCATTCACAGAGCATTAGATAAAACCAGTGTTCTGAAATTGATTTAAGTGAAAACAATTTCGTAGCCACCATATAAGCAAGTAAATAGTTTAGTTTTCAAAACAGAATACCCTGGTGCATTCAAAGAGTGTTAGATATAACAAGTGTTTGACATTGATTGGAAGAGAAAAAAGGGTGTAGCAGCCAAATCAACAAGTAAGTTGCTTAGTTATCAAACCTGCAGGACCTGGTGCAGTAACATAGTGTTGGGTAAAACTGCTGATTTCACATTGATTGTAAGTAAAACAATTGTATAGCAGCCAATTTAACAAGTAGGTTGATTGCTTTTCGAAAATGAAAACATTGTGCAATCACAAAGCCTTCCATGTAAACACTGTTTTGACATTGTTTGTAAGTGAAAACAAATGCATTGCAGCCAATTAAAAAAGTAAGTTGTATAGTTTTCAAAACTGAAGAACCTGGCACATTCACAGAGAATTAGAGAAAACCAGTGTTCAGTCATTGATTGCAAGTAAAAACCAGTGAGTAGCAGATAAATAAATATCTTTCACTGTTTTCAAAACTGAAAGACCTGGTGCATTCACAGAGTGTTAGGTAAAACCAGTGTTTTCTCATTTATTGTAAGTGAGAAAAAGTGAGTAGCTTTCAAATATCAAAGTATATGCCTTAGTTGTCAAAAAAAAATTACTTGGTACATACCCATAGCATTGGGTAAAACCAAATTTTGACATTGATTGTAAGTGAAAACAAGTGTATTGCAGCCAATTAATCTAGTATCTTGATTACTTTTCAAAAATGAAAATATAGTGCATTCACAGAGCATTATGTTTAATAGTGTTTTGACACTGATTGTAAGTGAAAGCGAGTGTGTAGCAGCGAATTTACCATTAAATTGTGTAGTTTTCAAAACTGCAGACCCTGCTGCATAAAACAAACGTTACGTTAACTAGTGTTTTGACATTGATTACAAGTGAAAGAAGTGTGTTGCATCCAATTAAACAAGTAACTTGCTAAGTTTTCAAAACTGAAAACCTGGTCGATTCACATAATTTTGGGTAAAACCCGTGTTTTTGCATTGATTGTAAGTGAAAATAAGTACATAGCAGCCAATTAAACAAGTAAGTTGCTTAGTTTTCAAAAGTGTAATCAAGGTGCATTCAAATAGCATTCGGTGAAACCAGTGTTTTGACACTGATTGTAATTGAAAACAGGTGTTGTAAGCCAATTGAAATAGTAACTTGCTTAGATTTCAAAACTGAAGGAACTCTTGCATTCACAGTGTGTTATGTAAAACCAGTGTTCTGACACTTATTGCAGGGAAAACAAATGTGTACAAGCCACTTAACCATTGATTGCTTAGTTTTCAATACTGCAGAACCTGGAGCATTCACAGAGCATTAGGTAAAACCAGGGTACTGACATTGATTGCAGGTGAAAACAAATATTAGCAGCCAGCTAACCATTAAGTGTTTAGCTTTCAATACTGCAAAACCTGTAGCATTCAGAGAGCATTAGGGATAACCAGTGTTCTGACATTGATTGTAAGTGAAAACAATATTGTTGCCACCATATAAGCAAAAAAATCACTTAGTTTTCAAAACAGAAGAATCTGATGTATTCAGAGAAAGTTGGGTAAAACCAGGGTTTTCAAATTGTAGTAAAAGCAAATGTGTAGCAGGCAAATAAGCAAGTAACTTGCATAGATTTCAAAACCTCAGAATCTGATGCATTCACAGAGAATTAGGCAAAACCAGTGTTTTGACATTGAATGTAAGTGGAAACAAGTGCATTACTGTCAATTGAATGACTAACCAGCTTAGTTTTCAAAACTGATAAATCTGGTGCTTTCACAGAGCTTTTGGTTGAACCAATGTTTAGATATTGAGTGTAAGTAAAAAAATAGTGTAACCACCATATAAGCAAGTAAATAGCTTAGTTTGCAAAACAGAAGATCCTGATGCCTTCTCAGAGCATTTTGCAAAACCAAGGTTTTGACATTGATTATATGTAAAAGCAGTGCAAAGCAGGCAAATATACAAGTAATTTGCATAATTTTTTAAATTGCAGAACCTAGTGCATTCACAGAGCCTTAAGTAAAATCAGTTTTTTGTATTGAATGTAAGTGAAAACAAGTGCTTTACAGCCAAATGAACTGACCTGCTTAGTTTCCAAAACTCAAGAACATGGTGCATTCAGAGAACCTTGGGTCAAGCCAGGGTTTTGACATTGCTGGTAAGTGTAAACATCTGTGTAGCAGGCAATTAAACAAGTAAGTAACATTATTTTCAAAACTACAGCCCCTGGTACATTCACATAGTGGTAGGTAAAACCAGTGTTTGAACATTGATTCTAAGTGAAAACATGTGTAGCTGCCAAATAAGGAAGTACATAGCATAGTTTTAAAAACTAATGAACCAGGTGCATTAACAGAGCACTAGGTAAAACCAATGATATAATATAGAATGTAAGTGAAAACAAGTGCATTGAAGCCAATTAAACATGTAACAGGCTCAGTTTCCTAAAATAAAAACATTGTGCATTTACAGAGCATTCAGTGAAACCAGTGTTTTGATATTGATTGTAAGTGAATGCAAGTACATAGCAGCCAATTAAATAGGAAACTTGTTTTGTATTCATAACAAATGAACCTGTTGAATTCACTGAGATTGAATTAAACCCATGTTGTGGCATTGATTTCAACTGAAAACAAGTGCATTGCAGCCAATTGAATAAGTAACTTCCTTAGATTTCAAAATTGAAGAAACTGGTGCATTCTCAGAACATTATGTAAAACAAGTGTTCTAACATCGATTGTAAGTGAAAACAAGTGTGTAGCACCCAAATAGGCAAGTAAATAGCTTAGTTTTAAAAACTAAATAAACTGGTGCTTTTACCCAGTGTTGGGGAAAACCAGTGTTCTGGCATTGATTGTAAGTGAAAACAATTGCATAGCAGCCAAATAAACAAGTAACATGTTTAGTTTTCAAAAATTAAAATGTGGTGCATTCACAGAGCATTGTGTAAAACCTGTGTTTCGGCATTGATTATAGGTAAAACAAGTGCATAACACCCAATTGATCATTAAATTGCTAAGTTTTCAAAACTGGAGGACCTAGTTTCATTTACAGAGTGTTAGGTAAAACTAGTGTTTTGACATTGATTGCAAATAAAAAGAAGTGGGTTGTAACCAATTAAACAAGTACTAGCTTTCTTTTGAAAACTGAAGAACCTGGTGCATTCACACAGCATTTGGTAAAACTCATTTTTTCACATTGTTTGTAAGTGAAACCAAGTGCATAGCAGCCATTTAAACAAGTAACTTGCTTATGTTTTCTAAAATGAAAACATGGTGCATTCACAGAGTTTTCAGTTAGCACAGGGTTTTTACAGTGATTGTATGTGAAATCAAGTGCATAGCAGCCAATTAATCAAGTAATTTGCTTGGTTTTCATAAGGAATAACCTGTTGAACTCAATGAATGTTGGATAAAACCCATGTTGTGACATTTATTGTAAGAGAAACCAAGTGTGTAGCAGTCAATTAGTGAAGTAAGTGGCTTAGCTTTCAAAACTGAAAACCTGGTACATTCACAGATTGTTATTAGAAACACCTATTTTTGCATTGATTGCAAGTGAAAACGAAGGTGTAGCATCGAAAAAACATTAA
>JAQZBX010105080.1:0-10884 GCA_029593785.1 Cabassous unicinctus
TAACAAACTCATTACTCCCTTGCCTATCTTAAACAATAGATTTTCAAAAATGCAAAAAACTAATCCTTAAAAAACTACCATCTTATAACCAATGAAATTTATAAAACTTTTGGAACAAATAACCTATATTAGGAATGAAGGAAAATTACAAACAATATATGTTATAAGAAGATACAATGTTACATTTTATAGAAATGCATATTATATTTTATGTTAAATTGACAAATTCCCAGAAAACAAAACCTAACAAAACTGATAGAAGAAAAACTGCAAAATATTTTAGTAGTATTTCTTTAATTAATTGAAATTTTTTAAATTATAGAAATTTGTCAGTACTAAGAAAAATTCATGAAAGCATGGAATCATCAAAAACACTTTAAAATATTTCAGGAAGAAATTTTGGTTTCTTTAAGGAATGAAAATTTGATTATACTTAACTTTTGAAACTTAATTTGCATAGAGGGACACAGATTACACCTTAACATTAAACAGGATAATTATCCTATGGTAATTTCAAGCCAGTTTAATATAACAAACAAATTTAAAGTTCTTTTGACTCAGCCTATATCAGACCAGTGCTGCGAATTGGGTGCCCTTTCTTTGTGATGGTTGACTAGCCTCTCCTATCCCATACAAATACTGGTAACTGTGTAATTACATGAGTATAAAATTCAGAAACTGACAAAATAATATATGCAATAAGAAATAAGGAGAGTAGTCACTGAATGGGGCCATGCAGGGTGGGTGTTGGTGACTGGAAGAGAAAACTAACAGAAATTTTGGAGTAGCAGGGTAATGCATTGCTTGATCTGAAGGCTAATTACAAAGATGTGCTCATTTGGTGAAAAGTTATTCAAAATATGTGCACATGTCTTTATTTTAATTTCAATAAAATTCTTAAAAGTAAAGAAAACCTACACATTTTTAATACATGGATAACAGTATTAAAGAATATTTAATATATATAACATAACATGAAATATGAGAGATATAAAACCAAATATGTCTTATCTGGCAGTAAATTTTAAATACCTTAGTTAATTTATTACAATATGCTATAATATTATGTCAGATCAGAAATGTAAATTCAGTTCTACACTAAGTATCTTCACTAAAACCACTCTTTAATGTAATTAGGCAACAAGCTTCAAAATAAAAGTATGGGGAAAGGAAGCTACAAAGAATACATGAAGAAATCAAAACAGTAAATAATACAGTCATTATGCTGTTAAAATATAAGAAAATATGATTTAATTTAAAAATATAAGCAAAATAAACCATTCCAATTTGGATTTTAAAAACTCTCTAATATTAATAAAATTGACAAAAGTCTGAAAACAAAGATAAAAATATATAAGGGAATCTGTGTAATACAGGTTGAGCAAAGCTCAAAGAAAACAAAAAACATGTACTTTAATACTTTTTTCAGTAATACTATAATGCTAGATAAAAAACAATGACTATAAAATGAAATAAAGTGAAAGGAATTAAAAAGGAATAAAATGGTAATTAGGCAACTAGAAAACAAGGATAGTAAAAATAATTTTTAGCTACTCCTTTGGATTAATCAACAATATAATAATAGAGAATAATTTTCCTCCTAACCTAATCAAGGGGAAAAAAGTAGAAACAAAACAAAGAAACATCAGGACTATTAAGATTTCACCAATGAATTTTAGAAAAGTAAATAAGAAAATATAGAGGAAATGAAATATCTTAGTAAACGATTGTTTAACGTAACTTGCAAGAAAGCAATTATTCTGGCAAGTATATATGTAGGATACAGAGAGTTTTCAAAGTCCTTCCAGATTGCATGGAGGAATTAATTTTTTTACCTTTTTATTGAGACATAAAACACATAAATTATAACATGTGACAGCTAAATGAGTATATCCACAGAAACATAACTTAGACCAAGCTATGGAATATTTCCACCATCCAAGTAAATTCCTTTAACTTTTTGAAGTTGATACTGTCCTGAAAGAGCCATTTCTGACTAGCAAAACTTTCACTTTTGTGGCTTTTTTCACTCTTTTTTATTGGAATTATATTATATGCCTTTTTTTGAAACTGTCTCATTTTACTTACTATGTCTGTGAGGTTCTTTCATTTTGTTCCTTGCAGGAATTCATCTATTTTACCCAAATTTTAAAGTTTATTGGCATAAAAATGTTCATAATAATCTAGTTATATCTATATTCCTTCTTTTTTTTCAAATTCAGCAACTGTATTCACTCTTTAGTATTATTTCTTTTTCATTTCTGATATTGGATATCCATGTCTTCCTTCCCATGGAAAAGATTGATCTTCTGTAAACCTAAATTTTGGCTTTGTTTATTATTCTATTCAATGTTTATTTTCTCTTTTTATTAATTTACATATATTTTCATTTTTTTTTTCTTTTATCTATGGGTTAACTCTCTTTTTACCGTTTTCCTTCTAACTTTTGAGATGGATACCTTGATCTTTGTCTTTTCAGCCTTTTTTCTTTGACAATGGATTCATTTAAGGTTATAAAATTTCCTCTTAAAACAGCATTACCTGCAACAGCTAATTGTGATATATGGATTTTTCTATAACAAACATTTTAAAATTTTTCACCTTTAAATCATTGCTCCTTTACATCATAGTACTTGAGATGTTTGTTCCTTATTTTCCAAGCACATGGGAATATTATATTTATATTTCTGTTACTGATTTCCAAATTAGTTCCACAGTGATTAGGATACAAACTATATGATTTCAAATGGTTTTATGTCTCATCTTACTCATCATGTGCAGCTGTTCTCTGTTTAATAGTTATATCAAGTATGTTAACAGTATTTTCAAATTTTCAAGTCTTTCTGAATATTTTTTAAGGCAGGTAGATTTTTATTTTAGATGAAGAGAATGGTATGTTATAATTTCTCAAAGTTATTATGAATTTCTAATTTTCCTATTATTTTTGGCTTATATATTTTGAGGTAATAAATTAGGTTCATCAATTTAAAAGCTATTAAATATTCCTTGTGGTTTGAGATTTTTCATTATAAAATATCTCTTCATCTTTTGTAATGATTCTTTTCCCTTTTAATCTACAATGTCAGGTTTTTCTATTGCTGTCAATGAACACACCACCCCTAATAACCCACCTAGTGTGCTGTCTGATGTGAATAAATTTGAAAGTACTGAACAGGATAACACTCTCTCTCTCTCTCTCTCTCTCTCTCTCTCTCTCTCTCTCTCTCTCTCCCCCTCTCCCTCTCTCTCTCTCTCCCCTCACCCACTCTCAATATGGTAAAATAGTGGTAAAATTAGCACACCCAAGTTTAAGCTTTTCTTCAAGAGCAGTTAGTAATCACCCAGAGCAAACTAAATCACTAGGTTGGGAGGGCAACAAAAAATTACAAACCACAGTGAGAACCAGGAAGACATGGACGATCCAATGAACAAATTAAAAACCAAGAAGAGATGCAGAACATAGAACAACTAATCAAAGCTTTGTAAACAAATATTATGGACCAACTTAATGAAGTGAAGGAAGAGATTAAGGATATAAAGAAGACACCGAGAGAACATACTGAAGAAATTGTAAATGTACACAAAAATATAAAGGATATTATGGTGATCAATGGCACAATCCAAGAAATAAAAAAGATTCATGATTCAAATAACAGCAGATTTGAAGAGGCAGAAGAAAGAATTAGTGATGTGGAAGACAATACATCTCAAATCAAACAGATAGTAGAACAGATAGACAAAAAGATAGGAAAAATCCAGCAGGGACTCAGGGATTTAACTGACAACACAAAATGTACGAATATACACATTATGAGCATCCCAGAAGGAGAAGAGAAGAGAAATGGAACAGAAAGAGTGTTGAAGGAAATAATGGCTGAAAACTTCCCAACTCTGTTGAGAGAGATGTATGTGCAGATCCAGGAAGCACAGCACTCCTCAAAGAGTATAAATCTTAACACTCCAACCCCAAGATATATACTTGTCAAAATGTCCAATGCTCAAGACAAAGAGAAAATACTCAAGGCAGCAAGAGAAAAGAGAACCATCACATACAAGGGAAGCACAAAAAGATTAAGTGCTGATTTCTCATTTGAAACCATGGAGGCAAAAAGACAGTTGTATGGCATAGTCAAAGTAGTAAAAGAAATACCTTCCAGCCACAAATTCTCTATGCAGCAAAACTGGCATTCAAAAATGATGGAGAGTTCAAAATATTCACGGATGAACAGAAATTAAGAGAGTATGTCAATAAGAAACCTGCCCTTCAAGAAATACTAAAGGAAGTTCTACAAGTTGAAAGGAAAAAACAAGGGAAAGAGAGTTGGAGGAGAGTTACAAAACAACAAAAAAGACAAAAACAGAAACAAAACAACATATGGCATATATTAACCCAAAGAAAATATGACTGAATTAAGAAATTCATTGCAAGTAATAACGCTGAATGTTAATGGATTGAATTCACCACTCAAGAGACACAGATTGGCAGATTGGATAAGGAAAAGTTATCAATCTATATGCTGTCTACATGAAATGCACCTTTGATCCAGGGATTCATGGAGGCTGAAAGTGAATGGTTGGAAAACAATTTTACAAGCTAACAATAGCCAAATAAAGGGCAGGAGTAGCTATTCTCATATCAGAAAAAATAGACTTTAAATGCAAAACTATTGTAAGAGACCAAGATGGGCACTATATATTAGTAAAAGGGGTAATCTCTCAAGAGGAGAGAACAATCATAAACATTTATGCAACTAATCTGGGTGCCTCAATTTACATGAGGCAAACTCTGGAAAAAGTAGGTGGAGAAACAAATGCCTCAACAATTATAGCAGGGAACTTTACTACAACATTATCATCATTAGACAGAACATCTACACAGAGAATCAATAAAGAACAAAGACTCTGAACAATACATTAAAGGAACTGGACTTAATAGAGAAATACAGAACACTACATCCAAATACAGCAGGATTTATAGTCTTCTCGAGTGCACTTGCATCATACTCCAAGATAGACCACATGCTAGACCACAGAACAACTCTCAATGAATTCAGAAAGACTCAGATTATGTAAAGTAATTTCGCTGACTACAGTGGAATGAAATTGGAAATCATTAAGGGCAAGAGAAACAGATTAGGCACAAAGATATGGAAGTTAAACAACACAATCTTAGACAAAGAGTGTGTCAGGGAGGAAACCTCAAAGAAATCAGTAACTACATTGAAACTAATGAAAACAACAACACAACATATCAAATATTATGGGATGCAGCCAAAGCTGTCCTGAGAGGGAAGTTCATAGCCATAAACACATATATTAAAAAACAATAAAGAGCTAAAATTGAAGAACTAACAGCACACTTGGAGGAATTGGAAAAACAACAACAAGCTAAACCTAAAGGAAGTAGAAAGAAGGAAATAATAAAAATTAGAGCAGAACTAAGTGAAATAGAGAATAAGAAAATACTAGAAAAAATAAACAAAACCAAAAGCTGGTTCTTCGAGAAGATCAATAAAATTGACAAACCCTTAGCCAGACTAACAAAGAAAAAGAGAGAACAGATGCAAATGCACTAAATAAGGAATGAAAAAGGGGAAATCAATACTGACCCCACAAAAATAAAGAGTATTATAAGAGGATAATTTGAAAAATTATATACCAAAAATAATGATAATTTAGAAGAAATGGACAAGGTTCTAGAAACTCACAAACAGCCTACATTGATGAAAGAAGAAATTTATGAAATCAACAGTCCAAATACAAGTAAAGATATAGATTCAGTCATCAAAAACCTCCCAACTAAGAAAAGCCCAGGACCAGATGGCTTCACATGTGAATTCTATCAAACATTCCGGAAAAAGCTAACACCAACTCTGCTTAAGCTCTTCCAAAAAGTAGAATTAGAAGAAATATTGCCTAACTCATTCTACGATGCCAACATTACCCTAATACCAAAAACAAACAAAGATGCCACAAGAAAGGAAAATTACAGGCCAATTTCTCTAATGAACCTAGATGCAAAAATCCTCTACAAAACACTGGCTAATAGCATTCAACAACATATCAAAAGGATTATAAACCATGACCAAGTGGGTTTCATCCTGGTTATACAAGGATGTTTCAATATAAGAAAATCAATCAATGTAATACACCACATAAACAAATTGAAAGAAAAAAATCACATTATCATCTCTATAGATGCAGAAAAAGCATTTGACAAAATACAGCACTCTTTCCTGATAAAAACATTGTAAAGTATAGGAAGAGAAGGAAACTTTCTGAAAATGATAAAGGGTATATATGAAAAACCCAAAGCTAACATCATCTTCAATGGTGAAATCCTAAAAGACTTCCCTCTGAGATCGGGAACAAGACAAGGATGCCCATTATCACCACTCCTTTTTAACATTGTCTTAGAAGTACTTTCTTGAGCACTGAGGAAAAAAAAGATATAAAAGCAATCCAAATTGGAAAAGAAGAAGAAAATAATTCATTATTTGCAGAGGATATGATTCTATACATAGAAATCTCTGAGAAATCTACCACAAAATTTCTAGAATTTATAAAGGAGTTCATTAATATCACAGGCTATAAGATCAATGCTCAAAAATCAGTAGAATTTCTCTACATCAATAATGAGCAATCTGAGGAGGAAATCAAGAAAAAAATACCATTTACAATAGTAACTAAAAGAATCAAAACCTAGGAATAAATTTAACTAAAGATGTAAAGGACTTATACACAGAAAACTACACAACACTGATAAAGGAAATCAAAGAAGACTTAAATAAATGGAAGACTATTCCCTGTTCATGGATAGGAAGACTAAATATCATCAAGATGTGTATCCTATCCAAACTAATCTACAGATTTAATGCAATCCCAATAAAAGTCAACATTGTATTTTTTAAGGAACTGGAAAAATTTAATACAAAATATATTTGGAAGTGTAACAAGCCCCGAATTGACAAAAACATATTGAAAAAGAAAATTGAAGTTGGAGGTAACAAGCTACCTAACTTTAAAACATTCTACAAAGCTACAGTGTTGAAAACCACATGGTATTGGCATAAGGATAAACATTGACCAATGGAAACAAATTGAGAGTACTGATTTAAATCCTCACATATACAATCTTCTGATATTTGACTAGGCCACCAAGCCCACTCAGTTGGGAGAAAATGGTCTCTTTAGCAAGTGGTGCTTGGAGAACTGGATATCCATATCCAAAAGAATGAGAGGGGAATACCATCTCACACCTTATACAAAAATCAACTAAGGTGGATCAAAAATCTAAATATAAGAACCCAAACCATAAAGACCTTGGAAGATAATGTAGGGAAGCATCTAGACGACCTTGTAATAGGAAATGGTTTCATGAACTTCACACCCAAAGCACGAGCAGCAAGAGAAAAAATAGATAAATGGGATCTCCTCAAATTTAAAAATGTCTGCTCCTCAAAGGACTTTATTAAGAAAATAAAAATGTAGCCTACCTAATGGGAGAAAATATTTGGCAACCATATATCTGATAGGATCCTTATATCCTGCATATATAAAGAAATCCTACACCTCAAAAATAAAAAGACAAACAACCCATTTAAAAAATGAGCAAGTGCCCTGAAAAGACATTTCTCCAAAGAAGAAATACAAATGACTAAGAATACATGAAAAAATGCTTGACATCATTAGCTATTAGGGAAATGCAAATCAAAGCTACAATGCCTTCTTACACCCATCAGAATGGCAGCTATTAAAAAAACAGCAGATTATAAGTATTGGAGAGGAAGCAGAGGAATAGGAACCCTCATCCACTGCTGGTGGGATTGTGGAATGGTCCAGCCACAGTCAAAGACAGTTTGGCAGTTCTTCAGAAAACTAACAATAGGTCTTCTGTATGATCCAGCGATACCACTGCTGGGTATATACCCAGAAGAATTGAAGGCAAAGACACAAACAGATATAAAGACACCAATGTTCATAGCGGCATTGTTCACAATTGCCAAAAGTTGGAATCAACCCCGGTCCCATCAACAGATGAACGGATAAACAAAATGTGTTACATACATACAGTGGAATATTACTCAGCTGTAAGAAGGAATAAATGCTAACACACAGAATAACATGGATGAGTCTTGAAGACCTTATGTTGAGTGAAGCAAACCAGGCATCGAAGGGTGAACAGTATATGACCCCATTGGTTTGAATTTGGGAAAGTGAGCAGTCTCCGAGAACCATTGTCTGAAAGATAAGTTCACAAGGGAGAGAAAAAGAAGAGAAGGTTGTGAGCCATCACCCATATGGAAATAATCTATGGTAAAGTGATAGAGTATATTTGCATATTGAAGAATAAGACACATGGGTAGTGATATTACTGGGTTTGGTGGTGCAGGTTTGACAGGTGGGTAGGTTAGGTAGGGCAGGTTAGAATACCCAGGATACTGGGGGGAGAGATGGGAGGGGGACTAAGTGAACATGGGATTTGTTGGTATGAAGTTGAAAGTGCAGGAATCAGAATGCTCTTATGGCAATATGACAAAGTAGTGTCACTGGTTTAGGGGGTAGGTTGGGGGGTATTCAGGATGGGTTGCATCTGGAATAGGCTTCTGGAGAGTGTGTGAGTGTTCATCCTGTCATAATGTGTTCTGTCGCGGAGTGGATACCCACACGTTGGGTGGGAAGGAGATGGACCCCCATATTTTGGAGGACCGATTCACCCAGAAACAGACAGGTGAGTGTCTCTTAGGAGCAAGGGTGGATCCTAATAGGGGAGGATAATCAGTGTGTTAAGTACTCTTGTTGCATGTAACTATGAATCTTGTCATCCAATGAGTCAAGATAGGGGAGTGTCATATGCCCCAGGGGCATGGGGAGGAAGGAACAGAAAAGATCAAACAGGGAGTATTTAGTGGTCAGGGGAAATGATTTTCATTACTTTATATTAATGGACACAGGAAATGGTAAATATCATCAAAAATTATTAAACTATACCCTCTAAATTGTAAACTATACTGTAAACCATTGACAATGTTTAGTAGCTATGTTTCACTATCTGTATATCAGTTATAACAATGCTACCACCCACAAACACAAAAAAAGGTTTTAATATGGGGTGAGGAAAGGGGAAGGAGTTTGGGTACATGAGAGTCTCTAGTATTCTGTGTGTGACTTTGCTGTGAACTAAAACTTCTTTGAAAATTAAATGAAAATTTGGGAGACACTGGTGAGTGAGAGGGGGAAGGTGCCATGGTACAGACAGGACAACCGATAATGCAGTGATAAAAGGAAAAAAAAAAATTTATTTATTAATTTTTTAATTTTTAAAATTTTTTTTCCTATTTTTTCAATGTCCCAATCCTTTAACTTTATTTTATTTTTAGTTTTTTTTTCTAGTTTCCATGTATTTTATCTCTTACATTTAAGGTTATCATTATTATTTCATTTTCCTATTAATTGTATTCGGCAATTATATGGGCTTCATCTTCAAGGAAGGTTTAGATCACAGAAGGGTTACAATGGGGGCAGCAGAGTATCATTGGTGGGAGGTGTCTGGGATGGGGGATTCATGGGAGGAAGTTCACCTGAATATACATGAAAGATATATAAAATTGTTCAAATGATCAAGGGATAAGGCATGGTCACAGTGGGTAGACAATCACACAATAAACGAGGAAATACTGTATTCCCAGCCTGGAGAGCTCTGCCATATTTTCCAAGGGAGCAGCAACAGTCCCCCAAGTGCAGGGACAGTGTCTGGCAAAAGAGGATGGTCCACTGATGGGTTCTTGTTATTGATGACTAGCCTTATGAGTCTTTGCTCTTGTAATTGAAACTTAGCCTACTGTTATGGGGTGCCTAAGGGTTGCCACCTGAGAGCCTCCTTTTTGCTCAATTGTGATGTTTTCTAAGCCAAACTCACCATATGAATGCATTACCTTCCCCCCAGCGTGGGACATGACTACCGTGGATGAGCCTCCCTGGCAATGAGGGATTAATATTGCGCCAACTGGCAATATGACTGGAAAAGACCTTGAATAAAAGGGGGAAAAAGTAAAGACAAATGAGTTCATGTGGCTAAGAGACTTCAAAGAGAGTCGGGAGGTCACCCCAGAGGTAACACTTAAACACACCTCAGTAGGCTCTCATAGAACACCAAAGTGGATATCTCCCCACACAGAGTGGCTCCTGAGTTCTCTGGAGAACCCAGATCCTATATAAGGGGGGATAGCTCTAGAGATTGATGCCTTCTCAGTGGGCTCTACTTTGGAATCTGTGCTCCTGAGAGTGACAGAGTTGAACTCAAATAAGTCCTCCCTGCACATGTTCCATCAGTCCCTTCTTTTCAAACGTATATGTGATGCTGGAGGTTGTAGGTGTACTTCCAGAGACTGGAGCCTCTGGCCTGCCCATGTGCCAGCTGTGCCTGGAATCTCAGTTGAGTTGCAACTCCTACTCTACAACTCAATGGACTCACCCAAGTAACCCGGTGAGAAGACGATGATGGAGAACGGCCATCCCAGGGTATAGAAAGAGCCTGCAGCTGCAGGCAGGATAATCCCATCCATTGTATCCGTGGGATATAAGTCCCCCCTCACTTGGAGATGGAGTAGACATCACTAACCCAAATGCCTCAGGATTGCAGGAAGAGCTATAGACTAGGGTAGACTTAATGGTATTCTGTTGTGGACCTATTGTAATTTAAGCAATGGAAGACATTATAACATTGAGTTGGAGCCAGTGGCCACTGGACACTTTTGGGGCAGGGAAGGAAAAGCAGTTGTAATTCAGGGGCTTTTTCAGGACTTGGGGATTATTCTGAGTTACATTACAACGACAGATATAGGCCATTTTACATCAGCATATAACATGCAGAACTGTGTGGGA
>JAQZBX010105081.1:0-10886 GCA_029593785.1 Cabassous unicinctus
AAAAAAAACATTCACTTTCTTTTATTTACCTTAATTTACTCACTAAAACCCATCCCTCCCTTTCTTTATCTGCTTGTTTATTTATTTATTTATTTTTATAATTCTTTTTCCTACTGATCTATTCTACCTACACTATTTCTTTTCACTCCTTCATCTTTATAACTTTTTTTTTCCATTGATGTTCTTTCATTCCACCTCTAATTTGGTCTTCAATTTTTCTTGTTTGTATCTCTCCCTATCTTCCCTTTTCTTGGTTTGCTTTCTCCTTTTTAATTGTTTCTTTCTCTCTTTTCTGTTTGCTTTTCACCTCTTCTCACCATTTCAGCATTTTAATTCATTCCATATACTTTTTCTGTATTCTGTTTCTTGATTCATAGTTTCTATTCCACTTTCTTAATATTATTCCTCTGGACTTCTTACTCATGTTAATTCTTCAAATTCCTATGTCTTGTTCATTTGCTCTCCTACCTTTTATGATTACCATTGCTATTATTATTTTTGTCTTCCTATCTCTTTCTTTTTCTCTGGTCATATTTGTTTTTCTTTCAAGCAAGCATATACAGATCTCTGTCACAAAAAAATGGCTGAGTGGGGGCAAGATCATATCTGAGTGAGCTGGTTTGGTAACTCACAGAGTAGGAGGTTTCAAGGCATCAATCTAAAGAGAGCTGGAAGAAGAGATAAATTCCTCAAGGAACTGCTGGCTGGATTATTGATAATTGTGTTTCCTCTTCCTTGATTTCCCCTTTTCTGTGTATTCAGATTTTGCATACCAACTTTATCTCTTTCCTGTTTCATCATTCTATCTTCTGCTTTCTGTTGCTGTTCTTACATTCTACCTCTCTTTGTTTAGCCCTCAAAGTTTCTGAGTTTATTTCTACTTCATCTATTCTATTTTCTTTCCTTTATTAACAGTTTTCTTTTGGTCTTTTCTGTTATCTTTCCCACTCTTCTCATCATACTTGCCTTTTAATTCAATCTATATATTTTTCTTTATTTGTTTTAAAATTTCATTGTTGGTACCCCACTTTTTTCCCCCTGATACTCTACACTGCTTACATGAGTTCAATATTCATTTTTTAAGGTCTTAAATTACTCTTCTTCTAACAATTACTATTATTATTAGTATTATTATTTTATTTTCTTAATTTCTTCAATTTATCTGGCCCTATTATTTTCCTCCAAGGGAACAGAGACAACAGCAAAAAAAAATAGAATTAGAAGAACAAAGTGTTAAGGAGAAAAATTAACATTCACACAAACAGCAATTGATTAAAATCATAGAATAAAGAGAGAAACTAATCAACTTAATAAACCCATCAAGACAAAAAGATGACCAGAGGGCAATAAAAAATTACAAACTATACCAAGAAACAGGAAGACATGTCCCAGTCCAATGAACAAACAAAAAACCAGGAAGAGGTGTAAAACATTGGACAACAAATCAAAGTTTTCCATAAAAATAACATGGACAAACTTAATGAAGTGAAGGAAGCGATTAATGATATTTAGAAGTCACTGGAAGAACATACTGAAGAAATTGTAAACATGCATAAAAAGACAACAGATATGATGTTGATGAATGGCATAATCCAAGAACCAAAAGATACTGGAAGCAGATATCAGCAGATTTGAAGAGGCAGAGGAAAGCATTAGTGATGTGGAAGACTGTACATTTAAAATCAAACAGATAAAGAACAAATAGATAAAAAGATAGAAAAAAATGCAGCAAAGATGTAGGGATTTGAATGACAACACAAAATGCACAAACATACACATTATAGGCATCCCACAGGGAGAAGAGAAGAGAGAAGGAGCAGAAGGAGTGTTGGAAGAAATAATGGCTGGAAACTTCCCAAACGTATTGAAGGAGATGGATGTACATATCCAGGAAGTACAGTGCACCCCAAACAGTATAAATCCCAGCAGGACTACTCCAAGACATACTCATCAAACTGACAAATGTTTGAAACAAAGAGAAAATACTGAAAGCAGCAAGAGAAAAGAGACCCATCACATACAAAGAATGCTCAATAAGATTATGTGCTGATTTCTCAACTGAAACCATGAAGGCAAGAAGGCAGTGGTATGACATACTTAAGGTACTAAAAGAAAAACTTCCAGCCAAGAAATCTCTATCCAGCAAAGCTGGCATGCAAAAATGATGGAGAGTTCAATATATTCACAGATGAACAGATATTAAGAAAGCATGCCAATAAGAAACCTGCCCTTCAAGAAATACTAAAAGAAGTTCTGTAGGTTAGAAAGAAAAAGCAGGAGGGAGAGAGAGAGAGTTGGGGAAGAGTGTAAGAACATCTAAAAAGACAAAAGGAGAACAAAAACATATGACATACAAAACCCAAAGAAAATATGGCTAACGTGAGTAATTTCTTGAGAATAATAATAGTGAATGTTAATAGATTAAACTCAACCATGAAGAGACACAGATTAGCAGAATGGATAAGGAAATATGACCCATCTGTATGTTGTCTACAAGAAATCCATCTTAGGCGCAGAGTTTCAAGGAAACTGAAAGTGAATGGCTGGAAAACAATCTTACAGGTAAACAATAATAAAAAAATTGGTTGGAGTAGCTATACTAATATTGGACAAAATACAAATTAAATGCAAAGCTACTGTAAGAGACAAAGACAGGCATTATATTTTAGTTGAAACGGGTAACCTTTCAAGGAAAAAGAACAATTATAAACATTTATTCCCCTAACAGGGTTTCCTGAAAATTCATGAGGCAAATACTTGAAAAGATTCAGTGGACAAAAGATTCCCCACTAGAAAAAGATAGTGAGGGATTTTAAGACACGATTAATGCCATTAGACAGAGAATGTCAACAAAGAATCAATAAGGAAACAAAGACTTTTATTAATATATTTAAGGATTTGGATTTAATAGACATATACCAAAAAATACATCCAAATACAGCAGGTATACATCCTTCTCAAGCACACATGGTCATACATCAAGATAGACCACCTGCTAGGCCACAGAAGGAAATCTCAATGAATTCAGAAAGAATGAGATGATGCAAAGTAATTTCTCTGGCCTCAGTGGAATGGAGCTGGAAATCAGTAAAGGCCAATGAGCCAAATTAGGCACAAATATCTGGAAGTTAAACAACACACTATTAGAAAAACAGTGGATCAAGGAGGAAATCAAAAAATAAATCCGTAATTACATTGAAATGAATGAAAATTACAACGCAACATATCAAAATCTATGGGATGTAGGAAAAGTTGTAATAAGAGGGAAATTCATTGCCATAAATACATATATAAAAAAGAAGGAAAAGACAAAATTGAAGACCTAACTGTAAACCTGGAGGAATTGGAAAAACAATAGCAATATAACACCAAAGCAAGTAGAAAGATTGAAATAACAAAGATTAGAGCAGAACTAAAGAAAATAGAAAATCAGGGAGCACTAGAAAAAATAAACATATACAAAAGGTGATTCTGTGAGAAGATCAATAAAATTGACAAACCCTTAGCCAGACTAACAAAAGAAAAAAGATAGAAGATGGAAATAAACAAAATAAGAAATGAGGAAGTGGATATCACCACTGAACCCACTGAAGTAAAGAGTATCATAAAAGGATATTTTGAAAAATTATATGCCAACAAGAATGATAATTTAGAGGAACTGGACAAATTCCTGGAATTTCACAAGAAGACTACATTAACAAAAGAAAAAATTGATTACCTCAACATACCAATTACAAGTAAAGAGATAGACTCAGTCATCAAAAACCTCCCAACTAAGAAGAGCCCAGGACCAGATGGCTACACTGAATTCTGCCAAACATTCCAGAAAGAACTATCACCAGTCTTGCTTAAATTCTTCCTAACAACACAAGTAGAATGAGCATTGCCTAACTCATTTTATGATGCCAACATTACCCTAATACCAAAGTCAAACAAAGATGTCACAAGGAGGAAAATTACAGACAAATCCCTCTAATGAATCTAGATGCTAAAATCCTCAACAGAATACTTGCTAATTGCATTCAACAACATATTAAATGAATTATACTACATGACTTAGTGGGTTTCATCCCTGGTATGCAAGGATGATTCAACATAAGAGAATCAATCAATGTAACACACCACAAAAACATATAGAAAGAAAAAAATCACATGAGCACCTCTATCTATGTAGAAAAAGCATTCGACAAAATACAGCAAAGTTTCCTGATAAAAACACTTCAAAAGATAAGAATAGAAGGAAACTTTCTGAACATGCTAAAGCATATATATGAAAAACCCAGAGCTAACACCATCTTTAGCAGTGAAATCCTAAAAGACTTCCCACTAAGATTGGGAATAAGACAAGGATGCCCACCATAACTGTGCCTTTTTAACATTGTGCTAGAACTACTTGCTCAAGCACTGAGGTAAGAAAAAGGTATAAAAAGCATAGAAATTGGAAAGGAAGAAGTAAAATTTCACTATTTGCAGACAACAGGATCCTATATGTAGAAAGCCCTGAGAAATCTACAGCAAAGCTTCTAAAACTTATAAGTGATTTCAATAAATTCGCAGGGTATAAGATCAATGCTCTAAAATCAGTAGTATTTCTGTACACCAATAACAAGCAATCTGAGGAGGAAAACAAGAAAAAAATACCAATTACAATAGTAACTAAAAGAATCAAATACTTGGGAATAAATTTAACTAAAAATGTAAAGGACTGATATACAGAAAACTACACAACGCTGTTAAAGGAATTCAAAGAAGACTTAAATAAATAGAAAAATATCCACTCTTCATGGATAGGAAGACTAAATATCATTAAGATGTCTCTCTTACCCAAAATAATTTACAGATTTAATGCAATTCGAATAAAAATCAACACATCATTTTTAATGAATTGGAAAACCTACATAATTTATTTGGAAGGGTAAGAACACCTGAATATAAAAAGACATGTTGGAAAAGAAAAATAAAATAAGAAGTATCAAACTATCTGACTTTAAAATATATTACTAAGCTACAGTGGTCAAAATTGCATGGTATTGGCACAAGGATAGACATACTGAACAACTGAATGAAATAGAGACTTCTGAGATAGATCCTTGTATATAGACTCACCTGATATTCAAGAAGACCACAAAGCCCACTCAACTGGGAGAGAATGGCCTCTTCAACAAATGGTGCTTTGCAAACTGGATTTCCATATCCAAAAGAATAAGAAAAGAACACCATCTCACTCCTTATACAAAAATCAACTCAAGATGGATCAGAGATCTAAATAAAAGAGTCAAGACCATAAAGACCTTGTAAGATAATGAAGGGAAGCATCTACAGGAACTTGTAATAGGAAATGTTTTCATGAACTTCACACACAAAGCCTGAGCATTGAAAGAAAAAATAAATAAATGGGTTATCAACAAAATTAAAAACGTTTTCACCTGAAAGACATTATCAAGAAAGTACAAAGGCAGCCTATCCAATGGGAGAAAATATTTGGCAATCATATTTCTGATAGGATCCTAATATCTAGCATGTGTAAAGAAATCCTACACCACAAAAATGAAAGGACAAACAACCCATTTAGAAAATGTTCAAACACCCCGAAAAGACACTTCTCCAAGAAAGAAATACAAATGCCTAAGAAGAACATGGAAGAATGAATGAATGAATAAATAAATAAATAAATAAATAAATAAATAAATAAATCACATGAAAACATGCTCAACATCACTAGCTATTAGTAAAATGCATATCTAAATTATAATGAGATACCATTTAACACACATTAAGCTGGTGTCCATTAAAAAATTCAGAGGACTATAAGTTTTGGAGAGGATGTGGAGGAATGGGAAAGCTCATCCACTGCTGGTGGGAATATAGAATGGTCCACCCATTGTGGAGGACAGTTTCATGGTTCCTCAAAAAACTAACTATAGAATTGGCATATGATCCAGCAGTTCCATTCCTGGGTATATATGCAGAAGAATTGAAAGCGAAGTCATGAACAGATACATGCACACCAATGTTCATAATGGCATTATTCACTTTTGCTAAAAGTTGGAATCAACACAAATGCCTTAACAGATGAATGGATAAACAAAATATGATACATATATACAATGGAATATTACTCAGCTGTAAGAATGAATACAGTGCTAACACACAGGATGACATGGATGAATCTTGAGGACCTTATATTGAGTGAAGCAAGCTAGGCATTGAAAGGAGAACAGTAAGAACACACGATAAGAATTAAGAAAATTGAGCAGACTCAGATAGCTCTTGTCTGCAAGATAGGTTTATGGGAAATAGAAAGGGAGAAAAAGGTTGTGAGCTAACACCCAGAAGGACATAATCTATGTAAAGTTGCAAGTGGGTAGTTGCATATTGAAGGGAAATGACAGGAGGGTCGTGATATTATTGGGTTGGGTTTTGCAGGTTTGACAGGTGGGTAGATTGGGGAGGTTGGGTTGAAAGGCTCAGGGAATTTGGGGGAGGGTTGGGAGAGGCGCCAGGTGAACACTTGTTATTTGTGGGCAAGTGGTTGAAAGTACAAAGTCAGGAATGTACTTATGGCAATATGACAAGGAAGGGTTACTGGTTGAGGGTGTTGTATGGGTGGTATTTAGGACACGGCTCACCTAGAGTAGCGTTCTAGAGAATCAGTGAGTGATCATTTTTTCATAATGTGTTCTATCAGTGGTTGGAGACCCATATAATGACAGGAAGGAGTTGGACTCCCATTCTCAGAAGCACCAATTTGTTCACAAATAGAAAGTTGGAAGTCTCTCGAGATCATGGGCAGTTCCTAATAAGAGAGGAACAACGAGTGTGTCAAGACCTCAGTGTTGTTGCATGTAATTATGAATCTTTTCATCCAAGGATTAAAAGCAGGGGTTTCTCTGGGCACCGAGGGGAGGGGGAGAGAAGAATAGAATAGATGGAACAAGGGATATTTAGTGGGCAATGGATGTGTTCTACATGATCTTACAATGATGGACACAGGTCATGTTAAATATCATCAAAATTTCTAAAAGTGTACGGTCTAAAATGTAAAACATAATGTAAACCATTGACCATGTTTAGTAGCTATGTATCACAATTTGTATATCAGTTATAACAAAGCTATCATCCATATATTAAAAGGTATTAATACGGGAAGGATGAAAAGGGGAGGATGTTGGGTATATGAGAGTCCCCTGTATTCTGTGTGTGACTTTACTTTGACCTAAGACTTCTTTGAAAACAAAATGAAAAATAGTAACACACTGAGGAATAACTGGAAGAAAATGCTACTGTACAGAAAGGACATCAGATAGTACCAAATGAAAGGCAAAATGTCAAAAAAAATTTATATTTTTCATTATTTTTTAATATTCCAATATTTTAATTTTATTTCCTTTTTAGTTTTTTTTAAGTTTATGTATTATATTTTAAAACCTATCATTATTATTTAATTTTCCTATTAAGTGTATTTGTCTATTTTAATTGCTTCATTTTTGAAGAAGCTTTGGATCACACAAGGGTTATGGCTGGGGCAGGGGAGGATTATTGAGTGGGGTATCAGTGATGATGGATACATGGGAGAAAGTTCCCGTGGGCATACCTATAAGGTGTATAAAAAGGTTCAAATGTTCATGGGTCATTGTCACAGTGGGTGGAGACACACAAAAACCAAGAGAATATTGAATTCTCAACCTGGAGAACTCTGCCACATTCTCTAATAGTGAAGCAACAGTCCCCCAAGTGCAGGGGCAATGACTGGTGAAGGAGAATGATCCACTGATGGGTCCTTGGTATTGATGACTGCTTATGAGCCTTTGCTCTTGAAATTGAAACTTAGCCTACTGTTCTGGAGTGCCTAAGGGTCACCTTCTGAGAGCCTCCTTACTGCTCAAATGTGACCTCTATCTAAGCCAAACCTATTGTATAAAAGCATTACTTTCCCCCTAGTGTGGGACATGACTCCCAGGAATGAACCTCCCTGGCACCAAAGAATTACTACCAAGCACCAACTTTCAAAGCAACTGGGAAAAGACCTCAAATAAAAGACAAATGAGTTTATATGGCTATGAGACATTAAAGTGAGTCAGGAGGACATCCCAGAGCTAATGCTTATCTTCATCTCACCAGGGTTTTATAGACTGTCAAAGGGGATACCATCCCAAACAGTGGGCTCCTGAGGGCTCTGGAGACACCCATGACCTATGGTCAAGGAAGATAGTTCTAGTGTTTGATGCCTTGCCAGTGGGCCCTACTTTGGAATTTGTGCTCCTGACAGTTACAGAGTTGTATTTAATCATGTCTTCCCTACACATATCTTATCTGTCCCTTCTATTTAAACCTATACTTGGTCCTTGAGTTTGTAGGTGTACATCCAAGAGACTTGAGTCTTTGGGCTGTCCATGTGCCAGCTGGGCTCAGAACCTCAGTGGAGTTTCAACACCTACTCTACAGCTCTTTGACTCACACAGGACAACTATCAAGGAGATGATGATTGACAATGACTATCCCAAAGAACAAAGAGTGTCTGCAACTGCAAGTAAGATAGTCCCAGCCATTTTCCCCATAGGATATAAGCCCCTTCTCAATTAGAGGTGGAGTGGACATCAACATCCCAGAATTCTCAAGATTGGGTAAAGAACTATGGACTAGAGTGGACTTACTGGAATTTACTATAGATATATTGTGATTCAAGCAATGGAAGAAATTACAACATTGATGTAGAGCCAGGGGCCACTGGGGGCTTTGGGGCCAAGGAGAGGGAAAAACAGTAGTAATATGAGGGCTTTTTTGGGACTTGGGAATCATCCTGGGTGACATTTCAATGACAGATATAGGCCATTTTATATCATCATGGTACATGCATAGCTGTGTGGGAGAGAGTGTAGACTACAGTGTGATCTCTTGTCGATGCTTAATAGAAAAACCCCAGGATGTGTTTATCAATTGTAATTAATGTGCCACACTAATGAAGGATGTTTATGTGGGAGTATTGGGAGGTGTGGGGAGTGGGACATATAGGAATCCTTATATTTTTTGTATAATATTTATGTAATCTAATTGTCTTTCAAAAATTAAAATTATTATTAAAAAAGTACACTCCATGATATATTGGTCACACTGTTGAAAGCTAAGTACAAGGACTATGGTCTGAACCATGCAAGAGAAAGCAACATTTTCTGTAGAAGGGAGTCCCAATTTGAATGAGTGCTGATTTCTCAAGAGAAACCAGAGGGGAAATAAGACAGTGAGTTGAAATAATTTAAGTGGTGAAAGAAAAGAAAAAAAACTGACATGCAAGATTTTTACCTGATGAGATTATCTTTCAAAAATGAAGATGAGGTTGACATTCTCATCTAAACAAAAGCTGAGGGAGTTCATCTCCACTAGACATGCCCTATAAGGAATGCTAAAGAAAGTTCTTCAGACTGAAAGGAAAGGACACTAGACAGCAATTCAAAGCAGGACAAAGAAATAAAGACTTGCAGTAAAAGTAATTATTTGGGCAATTATAGAGGCCAATAATTTTGTATTGTAATTTTTTTATTTGTAACTCCATTTCTTACTTCTTTCAGGAGCTAAAATGAAAATGCGAAAAAAGTGATAATATATCTTGTTTATTTGACATACAAATTACAAAGATATAAGTGATAACAAGTACATCAAAATTGTGCAGAAACAGTGCATTACAGAAAAAATCCATGTGCATGATATTCAACTTAAGGTGCTATCAAACCAAATATAATTGTTATATTTTTAGAATGATAAATTAGCCCCACTGTAAGCACAAGGAAAAAGAATGAAAAATATATCAAGATAGATATGAGAAGGCAGTTAATATGGTACAACATGAAATGACAAATAAAAAAGTAGGTTTTATAAGGAAATGAACTATCAAAAAGGTGTAAGACATACAAATGGTAAATACAAAAATGTCAGAAGAATGTCATATATTGTCAGTAGTGATTTTAAGTGGAAATGGATTAAACTCTACAGTCAATACACAGAAATTGTCAGAATAGATAAATAGCATGTCCCAACTATATGATATCTGCAGAAGAATCACCTTAAATACAGTTATGTTGAGGATGAAAAAATGGAAAATCCACCTTACAAGTACAGGCCAAAGGAGATATAGAATGGTTAAACTAATATATAATAAAATAAACTCTAAGTCAAAAACTGTTAAAAGGGACAAAAATGGTCCTTATATACTAATAAATGTGACAATTCCAAAGGAAGATGTAACAATTATAAAATATACACAACTAAAAGCAGTGTCTGAAAATATATGAAGTAAATAATAACAGATTGGAAAGAAGAAATTGATGGATCTATGTTAATAGTAATGTACTTTCAACACACCACTCTCTGTAATGGAAAGAACATCTACTCAGATGATCAATAAAGAAGTACAGGACTTGAATGACTCACTAAACCAAGTAGATGTAAAAGACATAAAGAGGGGAATTTTGGGATGATGGCATCCAACTAATATGCAGACCTCAAAGCTCTCACAAAACAATGGAGAAAGAGCCAAAAGCTGTCCAAGGGACCTGCTTTGGGGGTCAGCAGACTAAGGCAGTGTTACACAACTCCCAGGAGGGTGAGGGACAGAGAGACAAAGAATCTGAAACAACATATGTGAGTTACCAAGACCCTTCAGCACCTGGGAAGCACTCCCCATCCCCACCCCCAAGATATTAAGCTCAGGTAAAAGTACTGGCTCAATGCAGCTGACTGAGAGGGGAACAGCCATCTTCCTTCCTGTCAGCTGTTTCAAGGGAAAAGGGAGAGGTAGTTGGGGTGCTTTTTTTCTTCAGTGAGTTTGTCTGGCAGATCCTGCTTTGAATCTCCACTCTGGAGATTCTACACAGGAACAGTGGAAAACCCAG
>JAQZBX010105082.1:0-10894 GCA_029593785.1 Cabassous unicinctus
CTAAAAAAAAAAAAAAAAGGAACCAACATAATATGAGAAAATATTTGGAAACCATATTATCTGATAAGGATTTACTATCCAGAATATATAAAGAACCCCTACAACACCACAACAAAAAGACAAACAATCCAATTAAAACTGGGCAAAGGACTTGAATAGTTATTTCTCCAAAGAAGACAAGAAGACATACAAATGACCAATAAGCACATGAAAAGATGGTCAACATCATTAGCCATTAAAGAAATGCAAATGACAACCACAATGAGTTAACACCTTACACCCACTAGAATGGCTATTATTTTAAAATAAATAACAAGTACTCGTGAGGATACAGAGAAATAGGAACACTTGTTCATTGTTGATAAGAATGTAAAATTGTGCAGCCATTGTGGAAAACAGTTTGGTGGTTCCTCAAAAAAGTTAAACATAGAACTATCATAATGCCAGGCAATCCCACTTCTAAGTATATACCCAAAAGAACTGAAAGTAGGGACTTGGACAGATATTTGAACACCAATGTTCATCGCACCATTATTCACAATAGCCAAAAGGCAGAAGCAACCCAAGTGTCCATCAGCAGATGAATGAATAAACAAATTATGGTGTATTCACACAATGGAATATTTGGCCTTAAAAAGGAATGAAGTTCTGATACATGCCACTACATGAATGAACCTTGAAAACATCATGCTGAGTGAAATAAGTCAGACACAAAGGGACATATATTGTTTGATTCCACTTAACATGAAATAGCTAAAATATGTAAACTCATACAAAGTAGAGTACAGGTTACTTGGGACAGGGAGGAGAGGGAATGGGGAGTTAATGCATAATTGATGTAGGGTTTCTATTTGGGGGGGATGGGAAAGTTCTGGTAATGGATGGTGGAGAGGGTAGCACAGCATTGTGAATGTGATTAATGCCACTGATTTGTATGCTTAAGAGTGGTTGAGATGGGAAAATTTATGTTGTATGTATGTTTCCAAAGTTTAATACAGAGAGCAATCAAAGAGACAACAGTAATTAAACACAGTACATGATCCTGGACTGGATCTAATATTGAAGGAGAAAAGGCACAAAAGGACACTATTGAGACATACAGAAAAAATTGGAATACACTGTAAGTTTTATATCAATGTTAAATTTCTTGAACTTGATAGCTGTACTTAAGGTGGTTACTTAACTGAATATCCTTGTTCTTAGGAAATGTACATGGATGCATTATGTGTTCAAGGAGCATGATGTATACAACCTACTCTCAATGTTTAGAAAGTAGATAAATAGACATTTGATAGATAAATGATAGAGAGAAAAACAGCAACTATAGCAAAATGTTAAAATTGGTGGATCTGGGTATCTGGGTGGGAGGGTTATGTTGGGATTGCTTATTTTTGCAACTGTCCTGTAAGTTTGAGATTATTTCTAAATAAAAATTTTGAGAAAAATAATAGAACACAAGTAAGAGAAGAATACATTATTTAGAGGAAGGGTAAATAAAACTAAGAATAAATTAAAAAAAGTTTTTTTTAAGTAGCTTAGGGTTGTCAGGAGCTGGGAGGGGGTGGGATGGGGAGGGTACAAGTTTTTTTGGGGGAGTGATGAAAATGTTCTGAAGTTAGATTATGGTGATGGCTGCATAACTCCATAAATATACTAAAATTTCATTGAATTGTATACATTAAATGGGTGAACTTTATGGTATGTAAATTATATATAAATAAAGTTGTTGAATGAAAATAAAGTCATATCTTCTAAATCATCTAAATCAGGTGTGGGTAAGACTCTGGGTATGTCCATCCTGGGGCAAAATTCCTCTCCATCAGTGGACTTGTGAAACCTAGAAAACAAGTTATCTGCTCCCTAAATACCATGGTGAGATAGGCATAGAATAGATATGCCCATTCCAAAAGGGAGAAAGGGGAAGTAAAAACAGGGCCACATACTAGTCCTGAGCAAGTTCTAAGGGCAAATTACATTAGATTTCAAAGTGTGAGAGTAATTATTTGTGACTTGATGCTCTGTCCTCTGGGTCTTTCATGGCTTGGATCCCTCTCCATCTCTACCCAAGGCAGGGGCCCAACCTCTGGAACTGAAGGGGCAGTCTCCCCTCTGGCCTGTACCCTCTAGGTTCATGGTGGCACTGGCAGCCCCACTAGCCTCTGAGCCACACTCTGAGACATAATACACATTCACAGCCAAGTAGCTCTATTGGCCTGTTTCATGCCTGTAGATTTACAGAAGTCTGAAGCCTTTCTTTCCGTAGTTTCATCTCTGTCTCCTCCAGTCCAAGCTGGTAGTGTTTCTGCTGAGATGGTTGACTGGATCCATAAGTCACATGCCAAATCTCTTTAGCAAATGGTTGTCCAGCCACACCCTTGGCCCTGTTTCCAGAGCATGCTATTTGGGTTAGGTTGAGAATTTTCCAAATCAAGTGCTGGTTCCTTTTGCCAAACAATTCTATTCTCAATTTATCTCTTTTCTCTCATATTTTTATGAGAAACCAGGCCACACCTTCCACACTTTGCTTGGAAATCTCCTCAGCTAAATGGCCAAGTTCATTGCTGACAAATTCCACTTGCCACAAAACAATAGAGCATAACTAAGCCTCGTTCTTTGCCACTTTATAACAAGGATCACCTTTACTCCAGTGTCTAATAACATGTTCATCATTTCCTTTTAAGGCCTCATCAGAAGCACCTTTAACGTCCATGTTTCTACCAACCATCTCTTCAAGGCAATCTAGGCTTTTTCTATCAAGTGCCTCAAAATCCTTCCATCTCTTCCCAGTATCCAATTCCAAAGTTATGTCCACATTTTTAGGTATTTAGTGCAGCAGCACCCCAATTCCCAGTACCAAAATTTGTATTAGTTTCCTAGTGCTTACCACCATAACAAATTACTATAAATTGGTTGGCTTAAAACAACAGAAATTTATTCTCTCACACTTCTGGAGGCAAGAATCTTAACTCAAGGTGTGGGCAGTTGTAGTTTGTAGTTGTTATGTGCAATCCTTTGGCATTCCCTGATTTGTATATGCATCACCCATCTGATTCTGTCTTCACATGTTCTCCCTGTGTGTCTTTGTCTCTGTGTCTTTTCTCCTGTTCTTATAAGGACATCAATAATATTGGATTAAGGGCCCACCCTACTCCGGTATGACTTCATCTCAACTAATTGCATCTGCAATGACCCTATTTCTAAATAAGGTTACATTCTAAGGTACTGGGGGTTAGGACTTCAATGTATCTTTTTGGCAGACACAATTCAACTATAACAATAGGCATCCTATAGGAAGCTGAACAGTAAGGCCTTTGAGTGAATGGAGACCAAAAACCCCAAGACTCAATGTTCTAAGGCATGTCTGTGTACATCTGAAACATTTATGATATGCTGTCTCATTCTTAATTTCATTTGCTCTTCACAACCACAGTGTGAGGCAGGAGTGTCAGTGTTAAGCCCAGTGTATCAATAACAAGACTGAGAGATGATGTGACTTCCATAGGGTCCTAAAGCTAGTAAATCAGACAGTTAAGGACTTCTGTCCTATTCCTTGTTTCTTCATTCCTAGGAGAGTAAGGTAGAGAATTCCGGAATATTCCCAGGCTCTGATTTCCCAACCAAAAAAGTTTCTGGGTTTGCCAGTTTGGGGAATTGGAATCTTCAATGGTTACAGCACCTGGCTCCTGGAGCACCCAAGGGTCAGAGGGGATCAGGATCCACAGGAACCTCATTGACAGTAGAGGGGTGTCAGAGGAAAGATTGGAATTTTACCTCTTGATGCTGCCTCTCTAGCCCTTTGTCTGACTCTTCGGTGACGCTTAAAGACAAAATGTTAAAGTGTGAAGTTGAGCACCATTTTCTTTTCATGTCTACAATGAGACAAAACCCAATCTGTTTACCCACTTTCTATATCCCAATATTATACACTCTCCTATTTCCTTTCCACCTCTATCTTTTGTAGCCCAACATTTCTCTGTTCATTTTAAACTCATTTTGAGGCTCTTCCAAACTCTTTACCTACCACATCATTCCCAGGAGAAATTTGGGGGAAGGGGTTGTGCTTAGGATGAGACAGGTGGACATGGAACAGATTAAACGAAGGGTGAGTGTTTTTAGTAGCCAAAGGGCTTTAGCTCAAAAAGGCCCTCAAGGAACACTAAGTCCAATTATCACCCAAACTGGGAGGAGTTCTGGGATTCAGTGAGGAAGTACTCATATCCTCTAGGCTTTAACCTAAGTCAGTTCTTGGCTTTTCAATTAAAGCACAGTGCAGGGATAGCCTCGTAAGGAATTATTTCCATGCTCTGAAAAGAAAGGACTAGACAAGAGTAACTGAGAGTGTAGTATTAAGACAAAAATAAAACCAAAAATGGTTGGGGTGTGAAGGTGGGGTAAGGAGAGAAATCAAGGGAATAAAATCTTCTTGTCTAAGGCTTTAACAGGCCAACTGTGGTCACAATGTTTCCCTACCCAGCAGCAGCTCCTGTTATGTCGCAACCTTAGTCCGTGGTGGATCCTTTTGACCTGCCAAATAATTAGGACAATAATGAAGATGGACCCAAAGTTATATAAGGAATACTCAATTATATCCCACTGGACATAGCTCAACATGGTCTAAACCTCATCAGCATGAGGTGACCAACCATCCCTACTCCTAGGGATAAAGTCTTGTCCTAATGCCTCCAGATGTTATATCTTGTCATCTCCACCTCACAGATGACGGAACTGGGCCATCGGACTGCATCACAAAGCCCTCCTGTTTCACAAGGCAGGTGTAGTGCCTGTCTTTATCTGTTATAGAGAAGCTGATGTGGTGATTCAGTTTGTAGATGAGGGCATCTAGTTATCTGTGAGAGTTAAAAAGCCTAGGGTGCCACAGTCACAGGTAGCATACACATCCCTTCTCTCTCCACTCTCCATACCCTATGTCAGCCTGATGACTCATCTCTGCCTATGATAACATAGTCTGGTAACCCGGCCCAGAAAACTGAGTGTTTAGGCACACAGGGCACCTTTTAAGAGTGATCCGGAGGATGTGGGGAAATTGGAACCCATCATGAATGGTGGGAATATAAAATAGCGTAGCCACTATAGAAAACAGTTTGGCAATTCCTCAGAAATTTAAACATAGAAGTACCATATGACACAGCAATTGCACATCTAGGTATATATCCAAAAGATGTGAAAACAGGGACTCAGGTACTTAAAACACCAATGTTCACAGCAGCATTATTTACAATAATCGAAAGATGCAAACAACGCAAGCATCCATCAACAGATGAATAAACAAAATGTGGTGTATATATATGTATTAGTCAGCCAAAGGGGTGCTGATGCAAAGTACCAGAAATCTGTTGGCTTTTGTAAAGGGTATTTATTTGGGGTAGAAGCTTACAAGGCCCTAAAGAGTCCAACTCAAGGTTACTTCCTCACCCCAAAGTCTGTTGCCACGTGTCGAAGCAAGATGGTAGGCGACATCTGCGAGGGTTCAGCCTTCTTCCTCTTAAGGCTCTGTGGGCCCAGCTTTTTCCTATCTCAGCTGTAGGCTGCAGGGCTCATTTCTTTCTGGGCTGTCTCAGCTGCTCTATTCTCTTCACAAAGTCAGCTGTAAACTATCAGGTGAATGGCTCATTTCTCCCCAGGGCTCCAGCGTCAAAACCAAGTTCTCTCCTCTGCCATGTCTTTTTCTGTGTATCTGCTTTTCTGTGTTCTTGATTGAGTGTCCATTTATATAGCCCACCAAGGGGGTGGGGGCTCAATCCTGCACACCCTAATGACGTGGTCAAATAAAAGCCCTAATCTTGATTTAATCCAGTAAACGTAAAGCCTTTGAATTTAAATCAATCAAAGGGTATCATGCCCAGAGGAACAGACCAGTTTACAAACACAATCAATATCTCTTTCTGGAATTCATAAATAATATCAAATGCCACAACATACAATGGAATATTATTCAGCCATAAAATATTATTCACTTCTGGAGGTCTGTCCAAGGCTTGATTTTCCAAAGCTCTCTCTACCCAAGTTACAGTATTCTGCCTTTTCAGGGAGATGACTACCTGCAGAAATGGGTTTCTGGCCAGACTTTCTGGTACATGCTACAACATGGATGAACCTTAAAAGCATTAAGTTGAGTGAAATAAGCCAGATGCAAAAGGACAAATAGTGTATTATTCCACTTATATGAGGTATCTAGAATAAGTAAATTCATAGAGACAGAAAGTAAAATAGAGGTTACCAAGGGCTGGGGGCAGGAGGGAAGGAGAATTATTGCTTGATGAGTATAAGAGTTTCCAAAATTTCTGTTTGGGATGATAAGTTCTGGAAATAGTGGTGATGATTACACAATATTGTGAATGTACTTAATGCCACTGAATTGTAAACTTAAAAATTACTAAAACAGTAAATTTTAAGTAATGCATATTTTATCACACACACAAAAAATAGAAAACTGAAAGAGTAACCAGGACAGAGTAACCTCCATCAGCTCCCCCACTAGAACCAGAAACATACCTGAAAAAGCACACAAAAGGTTAGGGTGGCAGAGTCTGGTTAAGGCTTGGAAACAGAGAGCTTTGATATTATAGGTAGTGAGTGATTGGTAAGCAGTGGTGCAGGAAGAAGACCATGGCTGTTGTGGCAAGCAAAGGCCAAGGATTAATGACATTGTGGGAGTAAAGAAAGGATGCTTCCTAGTCTGAGAGGTCAAGCTTATAGATGGGTGGGAAGAGATTACAAACACTGCCTTCCATAGAGGCACATCAATAAGGTTTACTTCTGGAGGTCTGTCCAAGGCTTGATTTTCCAAACATCTCTCTACCCAAGTTACAGTATTCTGCCTTTTCAGGGAGATGACTACCTGCAGAAATGGGTTTCTGGCCAGACTTTGACTAAGGGCCACAAACTGGTAGCTTACTCTTACATGGTTGAAAACGTGGGAGATTTTAAACTTGAATTTGAATACTATGTTAATTTTCTATTGCTGCATGTTTTAGTTTGCTAAGGCTGCCGATGCACAATACTAGAAATGAGTTGGCTTTTTTAAAGGGAATTTATTACATTAAAAGCTTACAGTTCCAAAGCTGTAAAAATGTCCAAATCAAGGCATCATTAGAGATGCTTTATCACCAAAGGTCAGCTGCTGGATCCTGGACTCCTGCCACATGGCAAGACAAAATGGCAGCTTCCTTTCTCTGTATTTCTGCTTTTAGTTCTCAGTTTATACAAGACCCCAACAAGAGGGCAGAGACCCAACCTGGGTCATGCCTCATTGGCATAGTCCAATCAAGGGATCTAATTAAAAGGACCCTTACCTGAATCAAATGCAATCAAAGGGTCACACACCCACAGAAATGGATTAGTTCAAAGAACATGATCTTTTCTGAGATTCACAAAACCTCAGACTGTCACACTGCATAACAAACTACCACAACCTAGCAGCTTTAAGCAACACCCATTTATTATCTCAGATTCCATGGGTCAGGAGTATGGGCACAGCTTAAACTGGGTTCTCGACCAAAGGTCTAACAAAGCTGCAATCAACTTGTCAGCTGGGGCTACAGTCTCTGCTGAGGGTTGGGGTCATTTTTCAAGCTCATGTGGTTGCTGGCAGAATTGATTTCATTGTAGCTGCAGAACTCATGCATATTTGCTTCTTCAGGGACAGCAGGAGAGAGACTCTACTGCTTGAGTCTCTAAGCTAAGGGAACCTAAGCCCTCTTTTAAAGGCTCACCTGATTAAGTCAGGCCCAGTCAATTACCTCCCTTTTGATTAACTGAAAAGCAAACTGATAAGGGACCTTTATCACAGCTGCAAAATCCATTCACCTTTGCCATATAACATAGCCTAATGGTGGAAGTGACATCCATCACATTCACAGGCCCCACCTACACCCAAGGGGAAGGGATTTTGTAGACCATACACACCAGGGGGCAAGAATCTTGGGCATCATCTTAGAATTCTGCCTACCACAAACACCTTTAAGCAGGGCAGGTGCTTTCCAATTCTTTTTCAGAACCCACTATTCCTACAATTTCCCCCTAATTCAAACATTTGTTATCTGCTTGGCCTCTATCCACTTTGTGGTGTTCCTTTAACACTTGAGGATTTCTGAATTTTCATAAGAAGATCTTGTGCTGCTGAGAATGAACTCTCAGCCAAAGAATTCTTGAGCTAAAGGTCTCTGAAGAGACTACTTAGTCCTTCCAGTATCCATTCCTTCACCTGTAGGTATGGTGAACATTTGATATGTGTTCAGGTCTGAGCTGGGCAGTGTGAAGGGTACAAAGACATTTTCTTAGCAATTTTTCAAACTTTTTATTAAAGTTTAATTTAGATGCAATAAAGTCTATCCTTTTCAGTGTACAGTTATGCATGCACAGTCACAATCAAGATGTAGGGCACATCCATCAAACCAAAAGTTCCACTATACTACTTTGTAGTCAGCCCCTCAACTGACTCCTAGCCCCTGGCAACCACTAATCTATTTTGGTTCTATAGTTTTGCCTTTTCCAGAATGTCATAAATAGAATCATACAGTACATACCTTTTTCTGTCTGATTTCTTCCATTTATCATAATTCATTTGTGATTTGTCCACGTTGTTCTGTGTATCAGTATTTCATCCTTTTTTATTTTTATTTTTTTAAAGATTTATTTATTTATTTAACCCCCCCTTGCTGCTTGTGTTTGCTGTGTCCATCTGCTGTGTGTTCTTTCTGTGTCTGCTTATCTCCCCCTTGCTGTGAGGTCTTGCTGCATCAGCCCACCACGCCGCGCGGGCCGGCCTGCCCTCACAAGGAGGCCCCGGGAAGCGAACCCGGGGCCTCCCACATGGTAAACGGGAGTTCTATCAATTGAGCCACACCCGCTTCCCCATTTTTATTTTTTAAGTGGCATTCCACTGTATGGATGTACCACAGTTTATCCATTCCCTAATCAAGGAACATTTGGGTTGTTTCCTAATCATTCACATACAGGTTTTTGGGTAAATGTATGCTTTCATTTCACTTTGGTAAATACCTAGGAGTGGGATTTCTGAGTAGTATGAAAAGTGTGTGTTTACTTTTATTTTAAAAAAACTGCTCAAGTGTTTTCCAAAGTGGCTCTACCTTTTGCATTCCCATCAGCAATGTATGATATCTCCAGTTGCTTCATATCTTTGTCAGTACTTATTTTTGTCAGTTTTTTAAAAAAGCCATTCTAATAGGTATGTACTGGTATATTGTTAAGGCTTTTTTTTCTTTCATTAGAGAAGTTGTGGGTTTACAGAAAAATCACGCATAAAATATATGATTCCCATATACCACCCTATTACTAACAACTTGTATTGGTGTGGTACATTTGTTACAATTGATGAAAGCACATGTTTATGATTATACTATTAACTATAAAGTCCATGGTTTAACTTTGGGTTCACTATTTTGTGCAGTGCAGCTCCATAAATTAAAAAAAAAAAATTATTCTATTACCATATATACAACCAAACATTTCCCCTTTTAACCACATTCAGATATATATTTCAGTGCTGTTGATTACTTGACAATGTTGTGTTACCATCACCACCATCCATTACCAAAACATTTCCAACTTTCCAAATAGTAACTCTACATTTTAAACCTTCACTCCCTATTCCCTACTCCCACCCTATCCCCTGGTAACCTATATTCTAAATTTTGATTCTATGAGTTTACTTTTCTAATTATTTCATGTCAGTGAAATCATACAATATTTGTTCTTTTGCATCTGGCTTATTTCACTCAACATGATGTGTTCAAGGTTCATCCATGTTGTCGCATGTATCAAAACTTCATTCCTTTTTATGCCTGAATAATATTCCATTGTATGTATATACTACATTTTGTTTATCCATTCATCTGTTGATGGACACTTGGGTTGCTTCTGTCTTTTGGCAATGGTGAATAATGCCGCTATGAACATTGCTATGCAAACATCTGTTCGAGTCCCTGCTTTCAGTTCTTTTGATATATACCTGGTAGTGGGATTGCCAAGTCATCCAGTAATTCTATACTTAACTTTCTGAGGAACTGCCAAATTGTCTTCCACAGCAGTTGCACCATTTTATATTTTCACCAGCAATGAAAGAGTGATCCTATTTCTCTGCATCCTCTTCAACACTTGTCATTTTGTTTGTTTTTTTAATAGTAGCCATTTTAGTGGGTGTGAAATGGTTTTTCATTGTGGTTTTGATTTGCACTTCCTTTATAGCTAATGATATTGAGCATCTTTTCATGTGCATTTTGGCCATTTGTATATCTTCTTTGGAGAGATATCTATTCAAGTCTTTTGCCCATTTTTAAATTAGATTGTCTTTTTGTTGTTAAATTGAAGGCTTTCTGTATATCTTCTGGATAATAAACCTTTATCAGATATGTGGTTTCCAAATATTTTCTTGCATTGTGTAGATTGTCATTTTACTTTCATGATAATGTCCTTTGAGGCACAACACTTTCCAACCTTAAAATTTATTACAAAGCCACAGTAATCAAAATAGCATGGTACTGGCAAAGGACAGATATATAGACCAATGGAATAGAATTGAGAGCTCAAAAATCAACCCTCACATTTATGGCAAACTGATTTTTGACAAGGGGCAAAGGCCACTCAATTGCAAAAGAATAGTCTCTTCAACAAATGGTGCTGGGGAAACTGGATCTCCATTTGCAAAAGAAAGAAGGAGGACCCCTACCTCACACCTTACACAAAAATCAACTCAGAATGGATCAATGACCTAAGTGATAAGAGCCAGAACTGTCAAACTCCTGGAAGAAAATGTAAAGAAGCATCTTCAGGACCTTGTCAGGAAGCAGATGTGGCTCAAGTGGTTGAGCACCTGCCTCTCACATGGGAGGTCCTGGGTTTGATTCCCAGTGCC
>JAQZBX010105083.1:0-10892 GCA_029593785.1 Cabassous unicinctus
CATGGCCGCATCTTGTCTTGGGGAAAAGGAATTTTTCATCCTTTTCTGTCACCAATGAGGCAGCCAGTGGCTGGATTGCACTGTGGCCTACCATGAGAGAGAGGCATAGGCACCAGTAGCCACTACATTAAGTGAGCCATCTACTGATCTTTATTGAAATTTATCAGCTTCTTCCTCCTGCACTTCCCTGGATGCTTTCAATTTTTTTTCTTGCTTACAGAGTTTCAAACTAGGTGTTTCTAACATTTCATACCTGTTTAATTGTTGTTCTGCTGGATGGTCTGAGTCCTGGAGCTACCAGCTCCACTATACTCCTACTTCATCTATTCAATATAGATATCATATGAATGGGTCTTAATTTTTAATAGAGTCAGTTATGGGGCATATAATTAGAGTGCTTAGTCCACTAACATTTAAAATCATTATTTATGTGCACCTTTCATTTAATAGATATTTTTTAATATCTGATTCTTCACCATTGACTTCATTTTAGTTGACATCATATCAATAATAAAATTTGATCCCTGTGTTGGATTTTTTAACCCTATTTCATTTCATTATATTCCTACTATGTTCTCTAGGAAATAAAAGTTCATGTTTTCTTTTTATTATTATAATGGATTCTAGGCAACCAAATTGGCAGCATGACAGTTTAGGTTCTGTTCATGCAGAGAATATTTGAAAAAGTACACAAAAAGACCAAACTATCTTCACCAAACTGCAGAAATTATTAAATTATTGCAGTAACAGAGAGAGTCCTGAATCAAGAAAATACAACTTAAAACTGGTAGCACCAGCTGCCATCTACAGATCATAACCCTTCCCTGGCACATTGTAGAGCCAACCTGAACTCTTATTGTGGGTCCTTGTCTCTGTTTTAAAGGGAGCAGAGCAACCTCTATATACTACTGGAGTGCATGTATATTGGTTCCGGAAGGCCTGACACAAGACACCTATTGCTGTCTTGTTCTTCCCAGAACTTGCTATGCAGGCAGAAACAGGATGAAGGAGTTAAGCAGTGTAAGAGACAGATCAATTTAATGTAGCTTGGGACAAAGGACTCCTGGCTTTAGGACTACAAAAGAGAATTCTGAAGGGCTTAATTTCTATTTCATAGTGATAGGGGAGGCACTCTAATTCTAATGAAAAGGGAAATTTCTTAGAAAAGTAGAGGCCCCACACTATTGCCTCAGGTTGATCTTAATACAAAAGCTAGATTCTGAAGGAGAGCACCAGACAATACAGAGCCAATTTTTGAAAACAATGAAACATGTTTTTTGCATTGAATTTTTTGTTAGCTCTTGACATTCAAAGAAATAGTTGCCAGATAAATATCTGGATACAAACATTAGAAACATACAACTCATGACTTAAAAGCAGAGTTAAAAAATTAAAATAGTAAAATATACATTGTTAAACAAAAGCTTATGTGATATCTTAGCCTTCTTCAATCTGAAGCAGAGTAAACATCACCGACTCAAAATTCTCAAGATAGAGGAATGAACAAACATAAAGGACTAATGCAACCATGGATCAAAGTAGATTTAATAATAATAAGTAATGAAAGAAATTCAAACACTGATATAAAATTAGTGGTCACCAGTGATTCTGAGTGGATGGGGAGGGAAGAATAGGTGTAACTTAGGGCAGGTTTGGGACATTGGAATTGTTCTGCATGATCTTGTAAGGATGGACACAAGCCAGTATACATTTTGTCAAAACATATAAAATGGTATGGTGCAAAGTGTAAACCATAATGTAAACTACAGACTGTGTTTAATAACAGTGCTTCAATATTTGTTCATCAATTGTAACAAATTTACCACACTAATGAAAGATGTTATTAATAGGTGGAAATGGGAGAGGGGAAGGGGTTGAGGTATATGGGAATCCCCTACATTTTTGATATAACTTTTCTGTAATCTAAACTTCTTTAGAAATAAAGAAAAAATAAAATAAAAGCTTATGGAACAAAGATGTAAGAAATTATGGTCCATATAAAGGAAGAAGAAAAAATGTCAAAAATTATCAGAGAAGAAGACCATAGGTTGTATATAGAGAAGAAAGAGTCCGTGAAAACAAAGAGAACAAAATTGAAATGATTCATGCTGTCTTGGAGAAAGAAAAAAGAACTTTGAGAAAAAGTGAACAGAACCTTAGCGTCAGGTGGGGTATATCAATACATTCTTAATATCTTAATATGATTTTGAGGAGAATAAAGAGAGAATGGGACAAGAGAAATATTAAAAGAAATAATTGCAGAAAATGTATCTAATAATGAAAGACATGCACAAATATTCAAGAATACTAGGAAAAAACAAGATAAACTTGAGCAGAACCATTCCAGAAATAATGTAGTAGAACTATAGTATGCAAACATAAGGAATGAGTTCTGAAAGAAGAAGAGAAAAGCATGTATGTAAAAAGCAGTTACTGTACAATTAAGTGCTGGTTGCTCAACAAAAATCACGGTGACATTCTGTAAGTGCTGAAAGAATACAATTTCAACCAATAATTTTATATCTGGCAAGGTGTCTTATAAATGAAGGCACAAGTAAAACATTCCCAGATGAACAAAAACTGTTAGATCAACACTGCTATATTTGTCCTACAACAATGATACAGGGAGTGCTTCAGATGGAAAAAAGGGGACACAAGACAGTGGATTGAAGCAGCAGAATGGAATAAAGACTTCTGGTAAAGCCTTTATTGTGTTTTTAAATGTAATTCCACTTCCTATTTGTTCAGATACTAAAAAGCACATGCTTGAAAAGTAATGAAAATTCTATGGTTTAGGATATTAATATGCAAAGAAATACTTTGTAATAAGTACAATAATGAAGTGAGAGAATGCTGGGGTACAGGAACAATGTATATTTTGTTGAAGTTAGGTTGGTATCAAATCAAAGATTTAGATAGCTTTAGAATCTTTTATTTAAACCAATAATAAGCACGAAGAAAGTATCTGAAAAATTAAATGAATGAAAATGAGAAGAGACTCAAAATACTGAAATGCAAAATATTTAAAAAGATATGAAAATAGACATTAATGAAGAATTAAGAGAATAAAGCAAAAACTAACAAAAACAATATAAAACTTACAAAGTGCAAATAGTTAAAATGGTGGAAGAAAATTCTGCATTATTAGTAAAAACTTTAAATAAAAATGGACTAAACTCTCCATCAAAAGACAGAGATTGGCACAATGGTTAGAACTATATGTTTAAAACAACAGAATCGATTTAAATTCAAAGGCACCATTTGGTTGAAGGTGAAAGGATGGAAAAATTTTCCATGCCTAATGTAATCAAAAAAGGACTGTGGTAGTTATACTAATATCAGATTAAATAGCCTTCAAAACCGAACTATTAAAGAGGACAAACAGTAGACAACATACTGATGAAGTAATCATGTCAACAAGAAGACATAACAGTTATAAATATATGTGCACTGAAACTACAGATACCCACAATAATGAAGCAAATGTTAGCACATTTCAAAGGAGAAAGAGACAGTTCCATGATCTAGTAATAGATTTCAATATGCAACATTTAATAATGGACAGACATCTAGATAGAAGATTGATAAGGAAATGTAAGACTTAAGTGATACTAACCTAAAGCTAATAGATATATGTAGAACACTTCAACCAAAATAATCAGAATACACATTATTCTTTAGTGCACCTGGGTCATTCTTCAAAAGAGACCATTCGCTAGATCACAACACAAGACTTAATAAATTTAACAAGTTTGAAATCAAAATGAATCTTCCCTGACTACACTGAAATGATGCTAAAATCAATAACAGAAAAATTCCTGGGAAATTCACTATGCAGAAATTAAAAAGTACATTCTTAAAGAAACAATGAGTCAAAGAAGAAATCACAAAGGCAATTAAGAAATATCTTGTTTTTTTCCAGTTTGCCTTATGTATTTTGGGGGACACATATTAGGTACATAAATGATTATGATTGTTCTTTCTTCTTGATAGATTACCCCATTTATTAATATATGGTGTCCTTCTTTGTATCTTACAATAGCTTTGCATTTACAAATTTACTTACAAATTTTTCTATTTGTTCCAATATTATAGTTAATCCTGTCCTCTTTTGGATAATGTTTGTATTTGTAATCATTTTCCAACCATTCACCTGCAACTTCGTTGTGTCCCAGGATCTCTGGTGAGTTTCTTGTAGAATGCATAGAGATGGGTCATATTTCCTTATCCATTCTGCCAATCTGTGTCTATTGACTGGAGACTTTAATCCATTAACATTCAATGTTATTACTGTAAAGACATTACTTACATTAACCATATTTTCTTTACCTTTACACACACACACACACACACACACACACACACACACACGCTGTTTTTATTTCTCTTTTTACCTTTTTAGCAATTCCCACTAATAATCTTCATTTCTACACTCTCTTCTAATCCTCTTTCTCCTGTTTTTTTTCCTATCAACCTACAGAAATCCTTTTATAATTTCTTGAAGGGCAGGTTTCTGGCTGACAAACTCTTAATTTCTGTTTATCTGTGAATATTTCAAACTCTCCCTAGTTTTTAAATGCCTGATTTGCTGGATACAGCATTCCTGGCTGACTTTTTTTTTTTAGCACCTTAACTCTCAAACCACTGCCTTCTTGCCTCCATGGTTTCAGATGAGAAATCAGCCCTTGATCTTATTGAGCTTCTCTTGTATGTGATAGATCTCTTTCCTTTTGCTTTTCTCAGTATTCTCTCTTTTTCTTGAGTGTTTGACAATTTTATAAGTATATGACTTGGGATAGGCCTGTTAGGATTTATACTGTGTGGAGTGTGCTGCACTTCCTGGACATGAATGTCCATATCCCTCTAAAGAGTTTGGAAATTTTCAGCCATTATTTCCTCCAATACTCCTTCTGCCCCCTTTCCCTTCACTTTTTCCTCTGGGATGCAAAAAATGTGTATATTTGTTTCATGTTGCCTTTCAATTTCCTGAGTCCCTGATGAATTTTTTCTATCTTTTTATCTATCTGTTCTACCATCTGTCTGATTTCAGATGTACTATCTTTGATGTCACCAATTCTTTCATCTCTTTGTACAAATCTGCTGTTATGTGCATCGAATGTATTTTTTATTTCCTGCATTGTGCCAGTCATCACCATCAAGTCTACTATCCTTTTATGTAACTTTATGATTGCTAGACACTATAGATAGGGCAGACAAGTTCAGGAATTTGGCACCCTGTCAGTGGAATTTACTTTGAAAAATATGCTCCCAAATGTAATAGAATTAGATTCATGTACAATTTCCCTACACATATCTCTTCTGACCCATTTATTTCAACATATAATTATCATTTTAATTATTAAATGTATGTCCCAGGAATTAAAATCTTTAGTCTGTTCATAGGCTGGTTTAGCTCTGAATTCAGCAGAGTTGCAAAATGTACTCTCCAGTAGATTGGATTCATCCAGGACACTTAACAAAAGAATGATAATGAACAATGCCTGTCCCAAAAAACAGAGAGAATCTACAACTGCAAGCAAGACAGTTCCATCAGTCAGCCCCATGAGACCTAAAGTCCTTCTCAAATTGAAGCAGAGTGGGCATTACTATCCTCAAATTCCCAAGATTGAAGAATGAAAAAACATACAGGAGTAATGCAACTATGGACTAAAATAGAATTGATAAAATTCTAGCAATGGAGGAACTTGTATCATTGATATAAGGGCAGTGGCCACCAGAAGTTCTGATGGGAGGGAGAGGGAAGAATAGGTGGAACATGGGGGCATTTGGGGGACACTGGAATTATCCTGCTTGACATTGCAATGACAGATATAAGCCATTATGCATTTTGTCAAAACATGTAAAATTGTGCAGGACAAAGTATAATCCATAATGTAAACTATAGTCCATGGTTAGTAACAATGCTTTAATATGTGTTCATCAATTGTAACATATGTACCACATTCATGAAAGATGGTGTTTATGTGGGAAACTATGGGAGGGGGAAAGATTGTTGTATCCGTGAATCCTTTAAATTTTTGATGTAAGATTTATGTAATCTAAGGATTCTTTAAAAATAAAAAAAGAAATATCTTGACAAGAATGAACAAAAACAAGACATACCAAACTGTATGTAAGAAGCTGAAGCAGTAGTTAGGGGGGAATGCATAACTCTGAATAATTTTTTTTAAAAAGGAGAAAAATTTAAATATAAAACCTCACCTCACAACTTGAGGTACTAAAATAGAGGAATATAATAACTCCAATGAAAGCAGATAGAATGAAATTACAAAGATTATAGTGAGATAAATGAAATAGAGAAGAAAAACTCATTAAGGAAGATCAATTAAATCAAAAGTTGTTTCTTTCTAAAGATGGATAATATCAACAAAATTTTAGATAGTCTGACAAAGACAAAAAAATCAGAACAGAAATAATTAAAATTGGAAATGAAAGGAGGTACTTTATCATACACTCCATTCTAATAAAATGGAGCATATAAGAAGGAAAAATAAAGACTTGTGCCCCAAGAAAATAGATAACCCAGATGAAATGGGCAAACTACTCACACACTTTAAAGAAGGAATATAAGATTTCAATAGACTTTAAAAAATAGAGATCAAATCAGTAATCAAAAACTTTAAACAAGCAAAACAGCAGCATTATTTTGCTGTGATTTCAACTATTATAATGAATTCACAAATGAATTTCATTAAACTGTGACAAACACCTATCTTGCTTATCATTCCCCCCCCAAAATTGAATCGGGTTAATACTTCCTTACTCATTACATAAACTAAGCCTCACTCTAATATCAAAGCTAGATAAAGATACCACAAAAGAATTATGGACTAGAAATTATTTAGGACAGTGGAAGAAGATGGAATCAGATTAAGTGGACACTCATCATCTCTCTCACAGAGGACTGCTGATTGGGTACAGAATCCTGCCTGAGTGGTCTGTTCTGGGAGCCCACAGAGCAAGAACCTTAGGGGCATCGATCTGGAGGGAGCTGGAGAGTGAGGTGGAATGCTCAAGATAAAATTGTGAGTTTTTCAACAGCTGGAAATCATAGACAAAGATGGCTAAGCCCCACCCTCAGGGCAAAGGGCTAAGGTAAGCCCCAACTCCTGCAGGCAACCCGGAGAGAGGGAGCATTCTCAGAGAGTGGGAGGGTTCTGGCAGAGGGTGAAGAGGGGTTTCCTTTCTGTGGGTTTGGCTGCCTGGACCCCCTTGCAGCTTTGGGGAGCAAACCAGCCAGCTTGAAGTGGCATCAAGCTGAGGGTAGAAGCAAATCTGCTGAGGAAGCCTGTTTTACCTAACCATCCTGGGATACAGAGGCTTGGATCGGGAAGGGTGGAGTCAGCCAAATTTGTAGTTCCACACTGAGGAGTATCAGAATTTCAGCTCCCCTGGAGGGGTCAGGCAGTCAGAAGTGTTTGATATGTTTCCACGAGTCTATTTAGGGTCCCCTCAGTGGAGGGGGTGGTCTAGAAGAGACTTCTTTTGGGTCCCTTATTTCTCCTAAAAAGAAAGTTTACATTTAAAAAAAAATTTAACTTAGTTTAATTACTAAAATCTGCCTCAAAACTTGCAGATAGAAGCCTGCAGGGCAATTGATTGATGAACACAGGCAGGCTGAGAGGCTCCAAAAGGGACCAAGAAGGAATGCTGTTCTTCCTTAGCTTTGTTTGACTGTTGCTTGTGTGTTTGTTTGGTTTTCTTTGTTTGTTTCTTGGTTTTCTTTCCTCTTTGCTCCTGCCAGCCTTTTTTGAAAATTAGGTGTTGCTAGCTTGTTTCTTCTTTGCTGTGTTCTTCTTCCTTCATTTCCCATTCTCTGTGTAAATTGATTTTGTCTACCAACACTATCTCTTCTCCTTCCTTCATTTTTCTACCTTCTGCATTCTGTTGTGGTTCTTACATTCCACCTTTTTACATTAGTACTTAACTTCATGGATGTCAATTTCTATCTTGTCTATTCTGTTTTCTTTATTATTATTATTATTATTAACTTTTTCCTTTCAGCCCTTTCTTTACTCTTTCTCTCTCTCCTCATCATTCTGGCCTTTTGAATCATTCTATATATTTTCATCTATTTGGTTTCCCATTCCATTTTAGGTACTCCACTTTTTTCCCCCTATTACTCTACAGTGCCTACAAGAGTTAAATATTCATTTTACTAAGTCTTATACAGTCCCTCTTCTATCTTTTATCAATATTACTATTATTCTTTTTCCTTTCTTACATCTTTCAATTCCTCTGGCCCTAATCTTTTTGCTTCAAGGGAACCTAGAAAAAAGTAAGGACATAGAACAAGAAGATCAAAGTGTCAAAGATAAAATTAAAACACACACAGAACCACCAGCTAAATAAAACTCTAGAGCACAGAGTAAAGCAAATCAACTGAATAAACCCATCAAGATAAAATGATGACCAGAAAGCAACAAAAAATTAAAACCCATACTGAGAAACAGGAAGACATGGACCAGTCCAATGAGCAAACTAAAAACCAGGAAGAGATGCAGAACAACAAACAACTAATCAAAGCTGTCCATACAAGTATCATGGACCAACTTAATGAAGTGAAGGAAGAGATTAAGGATATTAAGAAGAAACTGGGAGAACACACTGAAGAAATTGTAAACATACATAAAAAGATAATGGATATAATGTTGATGAATGGCACAATCGAAGAAGTCAAAAAGATGCTGGATTCACATAACAGCAGATTTGAACACACAGAAAAAAGAACTAGTGCTGTTTAAGATAGTACACTTGAAATCAAACATAGTAAAACAGATAGGAAAAAAGATAGAAAAAATTGAGCATGGACTTGGGATTTAACCGACAACACAAAATGCACAAATATACACATTATATACATCCCAGAAGGAGAAGAGAAGGGAAAGGGAACAGAAGGAGTGTTGAAGGTAATAATGGATGAAAACTTCCCAACCTTAATTAGGGAGATGGATATACATGTCCAGAAAGCACAGCGCACCCACACAGGATAAATCCCAACAGGCCTATTCCAAGACATATAATTATCAAAATGTCCAATCCTCAAGACAAAGAGAAAATACTCAGGGCAGCAAGAGAAAAGAGAACCATCACATACAAGGGAAGCACAATAAGATTAAGTGCTGATTTCTCATATGAAACCACGGAGGCAAGAAGACAGTGGTATGACATAGTCAAAGTACTAAAAGAAAAAATATTCCAGCCACGAATTCTCTATCCAGAAAAGCTGGCATTCAAAAATGATGGAGAGTTCAAAATACTCAGAGATAAAAAGAAATTAAGAGAGCATTCCAATAAGAAACCTGCACTTCAAGAAATACTAAAGGAAGTTCTACAAGTTGAAAGGAAAAAACAGGAGAGAGAGAGTTGAAGGAGAGTGTAAGAACAACTAAAAAGACAAAAAGAAATAAAAACAACATATGACATACGTAAACCCAAAGAAAATATGGCTGATGTAAGAAATTCATTCAGAGTAATAACACTGAATGTTAACGGATTAAACTCACCAGTCAAGGGACACAGATTGGCAGAATGGATAAGAAAATATGATCCATCTATATGCTGTCTATAAGAAACCCAACCTTAGACCCAGGGATTCAAGGAGGCTGAAAGCAAACAACAATCAAAAAAGGGGCAGGAATAGCGATCCTAATATCAGAAAAATTAGACTTTAAATGCAAAACTGTTGTAAGAGACAAAGATGGACACTATGTATTAGTAAAATTGGTAATCTTTCAAGAAGAGAGAACAATCATAAACATTTATGCACCTAATCAGGGTGCCTTAAAATACATAAGGCAAACAAAGGAAAAACTAAGTGGAGAAATAAATGTCTCTAGTGGCAGACTTTAATACACCATTATCACCATTAGACAGAACATCTAGACAGAGAATTAATAAAGAAACAAAGACTCTGAATAATACATTAGAGGGCCTGGACCTAATAGACATATACAGAATGCTACACCGTAATACAGCAGTATATACATTCTTCTCATGTGCACATGGATCATACTCAAAGATAGACCACATGCTAGGCTGCAGAACAACACTCAATGAAATCAGAAAGATTGAGATTATAGAAAGTAATTTTTGTGGCCACAATAGAATGAAATTGGAAATCACTAAGGGACAGAGAACCAGATTAGGCACAAAGATATGGAAGTTAAATGACACACTCTTAGACAAACAGTGGGTCAAGGAAGAAATCTCAAAAGAAATTAGTAACTACCTTGAAATGAAAATGAGAATACAACATATCAAAACCTATGGAATGTACCCAAAGCTGTGCTGAAAGGGAAATTCACAGCCATAAATGCATACATTAAAAAAAAGAAGAAAGAGCTAAAATTAAAAACCTAACTGCACACCTGGAGGAATTGGAAAAACAACAACAAACTTATCCCAAAGGAAGTAGAAAGAAGGAAATAACAAAGATTCAAGCAGTACTAAATGAAATAGAAAATAAGAAAGCACTAGAAAAAATTAAAAAAAACAAAAGTTGGTTCCTCAAGAAGATCAATAAAATTGACAAACCCTTAGCCAGAATAACAAAGGAAAAGAGAGAGCAGATGCAAACACACAACATACAGAAGGAAGAAGAGGATATCACGACTGACCCAACAGAAATAAAGAGTATCATAAGTGGATACCGTGAAAAATTATATGCCAACAAGAGGATAATTTAGAGCAAATGGACAAATTCCTAGAAACTCACAAAGAGCCTACATTGATGAAAAAAGAAATTAATGTACTCAACAGTCCAATTACAAGTAGAGAGATAGACTCAGTCATCAAAAACCTCCCAACTAAGAAGAGTCCAGGACCAGATGAATTCATAGCTGAATTCTACCAAACATTCTGGAAAGAGC
>JAQZBX010105084.1:0-10879 GCA_029593785.1 Cabassous unicinctus
TTGTTTTTTTTTTTTTTGCTTGTTTTTAGGAGGCACCAGGAACCGAACCCAGGACCTTCCATGTGGGAAGCAGGCACTCAACCACTTGAGCCATATCCACTCCCCCAGAGAATGCATCTTGACTCTACTACTCCCTGGCCGTAGGAACTACAGAGAGTTACTTAACCTCTCTGTGCCTGTTTTGGTCTCTGAAAAAGGGGATAACAGTGCCTACTACATAGGACACTGGGAAGATTAAATGAGCTGGTTCATAAAAAGCACTCAAGATAGTTCCTCTATACCCATTAAGCCCTTAATGAGATTGGCTACCATTATTATCATTATTCTAACTTCAGACATCTACATGAGAGAAATGAGCAATTAGCTGGCCAATGCCTGCAGATGATCATGGTCAGTGTAGCCCCCACTATGTGTTCACTTCTCTGGCTGTGGCAGCCTCTGTAAGAGCCTTGCCTATCCTACGTACTTACTACATCATAAACGAATGCCTGCTGCCTCAGTTTACCTATGACTTCTGTGGCTGTCTGGAGAGACCACTTCTAGGTGTCTACCCAGCATGTCCATTCCCCCCACTTCTTTTTACTGACTGAACGCTGACTTTGTTCAGGGTGGTAATGAGCCCAGCTTTTTATATATAAAAAAAAAGCATTTCCCAGAGTTCCTTAGAGCAAGGGAAGTCATGTCACAAAGAGACACAAGCAGAAGTCTGGTAAGAATTTCAAGGAAGTCTTTGGTTTCCTAGTAGAGGTAATATTAACAGGAAGAGCTTTGCATCTTCCTGCCAGTACCAAGGATGTGGGGTTGGAGGTGGAGCAGCTGTCTTAGGACTATGAGGCTAAGGGTGGCAGAGCAGAAAGAGAAGGAACCTGGGGCACTAGAGATGCTAAGCTGCAGCACCACCCTAGTCCTGCTGACCTCTGCACTTCTTATGTGAGACAATGAGCCCAGTGGTAGCCAGGCTCCAAAGACGGCCCTCAACGGGCCATGTCTCTGGGGTCTCACGGCTTACATCATCCCTCTCCCAATGAATCTGGGCTAACCCCATAACTCGCTTTAACCAACACTGAGTCAGTTCTGGGCCTATGCCTGAAGAAGGCTTAAGAAGCCCTAGGCTGCCATGTTAGAAGTCCAGCTACCAGCTGGCAAGGCCACATGGAAGGCAGAGGCTCTGAGACTATATGGAGAGAAAGAGGCCCAGCCACTCCTGTCAATATGTCAGACACGTTCCAGCCCCATCTACTCACTGACTGCAGTCACAGAGACCCCAAGCAAGACAAGCAGAAGAACCATCCAGCTGAGCCCCAGTGAACAAGAGATCCATTAGAAATAATAAGCTGTTGTTGTCTGAAGGTATTACGTGTTCAGGCGGCTTGCTATGCAGCAATAAACAACTAGAACAAGCCCCTATTTGGGTAAGCCACTGCTCAGGTTTCACGAAGCCTAAAACATTCCCTAACTAAAGTACAACCAAAAAAGGAAACTTGCCGACAGGTCACAAACTCCAGCAAAACCCCTTGCATATTGTGATTTCCATCAAAGGATGTCAAAAAGAAAAAAAGCAGTCCAAATAAATATCACACACACACACAAAGTAATCCTTCTCTCTCTTATTTTCTTAATAAGTACCCATAAAGCATAATTTCTTTTATAATTAAAATGCATTTAAAGCAGATGGTTCAACTTTATGCTGGACCTGGTGAAAATCCTCTTAGGCCTCAGAAAATGCATCTCCTATCTGGACAAGAGGCGTCATTACAGTAATACTGTTTCATATTCATTCTCAATGGCTTAGAGCTTAAGTTAACAAGGTAGCTAAGCAGGTCAGATGCCTGCAATCTAGTAAAAGAAGGCTATCAATAAAAATAATTTGAAAAACAAACAAACAACTAGAAACAAAGGGAATGCACATCACTGGTGGCCTGGCCAAATAAATTAGAGTAGACCAACACCACTGTGTGTTATGCAGCCATTAGAGAACAAATCTGAGTACTTCCCAAAGCCTTGGAGGCATTTCCACAAGGTAATGCGTTGTGCAAAAAACAAAATACAGGAGAATTTTTCCTTATAAAATATTATTCCTTATAGAATATAGAATAAACATTTCTATATTTTCCAAAATGTGGAAAGATACATACAGTACTGGATTGTTACCTTGGGTGAAGGACTGGGGGAGGATGTTGACATGGAGGTAAGACAGAGAAGAGGGAAGAAAGAAGGAGCCCACAAAAAAAAGGGAGAGACTGAAAAAAATTAAAAGAGGCTTGAAGTCAGCTCATAAAGGTAATTACCTTCCCCATTTATTGAACACTACATGCTAGACACAGTCTAGTCCCATAATCTCACTTTAATTTCTCATTTAATGCAGGTACTATTAATTAGCCCCATTTTCCAGATAAGGACACTGATGTCCAGAGAAGATTAGTCTGTGCAGAGTCCAGAGCTTGGGCAGCACGGGATGCGATCATGATGTGAAACGGCTCCCCAGGAGAATCCCCAGCCCAGTACCAAAACCATTTCACTTGGAGCTTGAGGGACAAGGCCCCCATTAAATGTTGCACGAGCAACTCCTCTAACACTTTACACATTCTTAAAACAGCAGCAGGCCCTGGTGTGTGATGACGTGTGATATAGCGGCGGCACCAAATCCATCTGCACCTCCGGTTCTCATGCTGCTGGGAGAAATCCGAGAGGGCCACTGACCGTGTGCCACAGAGCTTGGGGAAGCCCTGCCCAGGACGTTTTACAGAATCCATTAGCTGACGCTGGGAGCCAGAAAATAGATGAGGAGGCATCAGCGATTATACAGACTCTTTGAGCTCACCATTTAATTAAAACCTGCTCAGCCCCAGAACAAGAATTATTGCCTATTAAAGCAGGGGAGACTGATAAACTGTGCCTGGCCTGTTAATTCTTCCTTCCCAGGCATTCCCTGGCCTCTCTGCTGCAGGAACGCCAAGCAGGGTCTGGCGATAAATCGGCTCTCCGTGTACAGGGGATGTGTGTGTACAGGCAGTGTTCTCGAGGAAGCCTTTCCTACCTAAATTAATCCAGCCTGCTCTACACTCACTAGGCTGAGGCACACTCTTCCAAGCCACACACACCCATGCTGCCTGGATGAATCACTTTGAGGACCTGAGCTACACAGACCTAGGGGCCTGAGGGACAAAAAGCCAGAGGGCTGGATGCTGCAGGCAGGCTGGAGAGATCCACTGGGTGACCAAGCAGTGTGTATGCCACCCCACCCCAGGATGTACAGACATTCTACTTAGACCCCAAACGGGGACGGCGCCCCTGATATCATAAATTCATTCAGAAAATAATTTATCACACACTTATCATGTGCCAGGCATTGTTCTACAACATAGAGTCAATGGGTGGGGGGGAGAAGGTTAATAAAGAAATACATGCTATGTCAAGTGGTAATAAATGCTATGAGGAAAAATAAAGCAGAGTAAAGGGCTAGAGAGGGCTAGAGAGGCGCTATGTAATCAAGGAGCAAGGCCTCACTGAGAAGGTGACATCTGGAGAGACCTGAAGGAGGGAGGAGGAAGCCATGGAGATACCACTGTCTCAGGTGTGCTACCTGGTGTTATGGGTAGAGAGAACAGCCAGGGCAAAGGTCCAGAGGGAGGAATAGCAGGAGGCCAGGGTGGCTGGAATATAGCACACAGCAGTTAAGAAGTCCGAGACAAGGTCAGACAGAAAATGGGGGTGGCAGTGGGGACACAGGGGTCCCTGACACTGAGCACCACTCCGTGCCAAGTCTATGAGCACTTTACATACATGACCGTAGATATTTCCCATTTCATCAGATGAGAAAACTGAGGCCCACAGAGGGACAGGGACTCGCTCGAGACCACACAACTCTTCTGAGCCAGGCTGAGATGCCCCACAGCCCCTGGCACAGAACCTTGCATCTAGTAGAAGTGTAACTAAAGATTCCCTGATTCCATCTCCTGGGAGAAACGTCCTCCATTTTCTTCTCACTCCTTCAACACTCCGCCCACCCTTTCTTCACAGTTAGGAGAAGGCAGGTAAACATTTCATGGGAAAAGGAAAAAAAAAAAAAGCCACCAGTCTAATTCCTGAGAAGAAAAAGGAACACACTATTAAACTTTCTCTAACAAGTCACTACCAAAGTTAGTAAACATCGCTCACCTAAAAGATGTACCCAAATACAGCACTGACCACAAAGTGGGCAGGGGACTGCGTGAGGTTTACCCCAGGTGCGGCTCCTGTCCGGTCTTCTCAAGGCGAAAGCCACCTGCCTGAGCTCTCCTGGCCGACCTGGGGGTGGTGCCGCCCCCAGCCTGCTGTGGGTGTCTGGAATGCGGAAACGGGAACCTGCCGTGCCAGCTTCTAACAGCAACTTATTCAACAGCCGGCTGCAAGAACTCGCCAGCCTCTAGAGTTCCCCAAGAGATGGCTGGTCTTCGTGAACAGGCACATCCCCAAAGGGAGCTGTTTTGACAACAATCCCTTTGGGGAAAGGAAATAAAAAGTCGCCTTACTCAACACGCACGTGTTCAGGGGAGCCTGAATAAGCTTAAGAGATAGCTGGAAGGTAACAAAGATGGCTCACCTGTTACCTGTGATTGCGGAACAGGCCCCTTGTTCACTGACCAGGCCAGTGCTAGACCTGTGCCCACAGCATTCCCTGCCCAGGGCTGAAGCCTGGCTGCTTCCATCACAGCCTCACAATCCAAAGACAGGCGCCCTCTGCCATGCAGATGGGGCACTAGCTCACAGAGGCAGCGCAGCTTAATGATTAAGCCTTGCTGCTGGACCCCCCCAGCCAGCTTCGGAAGCTCAGCTGAATGGCTTTGGCTAATAGTAATAATAAGCCACAATCTGAGTGCTCACTGCCCAAGGTGCTGTTCTAAGCACTTCACATGACTTGTCTTCCCTAAGTCTCTCAATTACCACCCATGTAGGTGCTATTATCATTCCTATTTACAGATGAGAAAGTTGAGGAACAGAGAAGTCAAGTCACAGGCTGAAAGTCACACAGTAGTAAAGTGATGGGGCCTGGCTTCAACCCAGGCAGAGGGACTCTGGAGCCCTAGCTCTTAACCACTGTGCTCTGTCATATCGCCTCTGGTGAGGAGAGACAGGCTCCCCCACTGGGCCTCAGCTTCCTCACCTGTAAAATGGAGTGGTGGTGAGAAGTCAGAGAGCATTTTATGGTGACCACTTAACACTGGCCCACAAAACATGCTCAATAACTATCTGCTGCCCTCAGATTCAATCAAGTCCACATTTGTACCTTCAAAATAGTGGGAAATCAGCTCATGGTCATGAACTTTAAATTCTGAGCAGCAGAAGGAAAAAAAAATTGAAAGGTTTGTACTTTCCTCTTTTCATCCACAAAAAAATATAAAAAATGTCTATTCTGAGTCAAGCATAGGAACATAGATCCCACTCAGGGGTATAGTCCCCAGTGAACAAACTCGCATGAAGTACTGAAAGAATAGCAAATGGTGTATTGGGCGCTCACCAGGGGCCAGGCCCTGTTCTAAGCGCTGAATCCCCCCAGCACCCCAGGAAGGAGTGCCACCCCACCACACAGATGTGGAAACTGGGACACGGTGAGGTTAAGTGGCTTGCCCACGGCCACACAGGGAGCCGGAGACAGAGCCAGCACTTGCACCCAGTCTGGCTAAAGCCTGCGCTTCATTCCTCGGCTGCTCTGCAGTCTCACTGTGGCCATAAGCAGTAGCAACAGGTATTGGCAGGAAATTTCAGTCTGCAAACGGATGGTCACTTTCACAGGTTGTTGGGGGAGAGGAGAGCCCAAGGATTATTAAATGCTATTTACCTGAATATTCAAACAATGAGTCATATTTATTAATTCACAGCAGCAGCCACATTCTTGAGCACTTGGCCCGTGCCAGCTACTGAGGGTAAGCACTTGGCCTGCCTTCTCTCCTTTCGCCCACAAAACAGCCCTATGAGATAATCCTCAGAGGAGAACACCGAGCTCTATGAGGAGCAGCTTGCACAGGAGTGGGTCAGGAGCAGAGACAGGACTCAGAGCCAGGGGTTTCTGAGCAGACCGAGTGTCCTCAAAGACTGCTGCCTTGTCCCCGAACCGTGCTTTCTCTCAATTTTCATGAAGGAAACGTGGTTTCCTGACAAGACCGTGAGCTCCTATGGTGCAGGAACCCTGTGTACACACTCTCAAGAGATGGTCAGTTTTCATGATTAAAAATCAAACACACACACACACAATGTGTCCTGATTCACATAATTACAAAACAAAATTGGTAAGTACAATGACACTGAATTTCACGGATATTGTTTCCACTTTGTTTCACTATTTTCTATAACAAATCCACTGTTTGACTACTCAATGTCCATCTCCCCGCCTCAATCCTTTCCTAAATAGCGCTCTGATTTTATTCCTGTAGCCACTCTCCTTTCGAAGGCCACATGCTTCAGGTAAGGCTGGCTCCAGCCCTGCCCCAAGGGAGTAAATCCTGATTGGTTTAAACATTTCACAAAACTCCCATATCCCTTGTCCATGATCTGTCTGGGCATAGTCATGTGTCACAAATTCTGGCCAATGAGATAGGTGGGAGATTCACATTCTGAATGAGAGATGCTCTCTTTCTGCTTCTGGATCTGGCCCTGTCAGGGTATGGAGACTGGAGCTGGGACAGCCATCATGTGGCCACCAGAGGAGCCCGAGGACATAGAAGACCACACCACAGATGAGCTGCCTACCTAAGGGTTCTCTGTTACCTGAGATAATGAATCTCCTAATTGTTCAGGCCAATTTCAGTCTGAACTGTCAAAATAAGATCTCTAGATCAGGAACATCAGTATCACCTGGGGACTTGTCAGAGAAGCAAATTCTCTGGGTGGGGCCCAGCAATCGGGGTTTTCACAAGCCCTCCAAGGGATGTGATGTAAGCTCAAATTTGAGAACCACTGCAGGAGCATACAATGATTAAATAGGAAGGCTCCAGGAGCCAGACTCCAGGGTTCAAAACATGCCGCCACCATTTTCCAGCTGTGTGACCTTGGGCAAGTTATTTAAATTTAGTTGCCTCACATGCAAATGGCGGCTAATAAGAGTACTTATCTTAGGAGGCTGGTGTGAAGTGCCTAGCACAGAGCCTAGCGTAGAGTGGACTATAGTTATATGACCTATTTGTTTTTGTTGCTGCTGCTGGGATTAGTATTGTTTGCAGCGGAAGGCAGGCACACCAGCTGACACCACCACCTGATCCTTATCTCCTGTGTGTGTGTGTGTGTGTGTTTTATCTCCCGGAACCTAGCCCAGTGCCCTGGATGGAGCAGGGGTTCCACAAGGACTAGCGACTCCTGGTTCAGCAACAGGGGACTGACATACAGGAGGGGCTGAAGGCCTTTCCCCCCTTCCAGACAATGGTTTTCCTCAGGCCTAATCCCACGGCCTGAGCCTCCTGGCCCCAGCGATACTCCTATAGTCACCTGGGGGTGGGTGCTCTGCCAGTTCCTCTTTCGACCATTGATCCAGAATGCCCACAAGAAGTTTTGCCTCTCTCCAGGGAGCACCCCCACCACATGAGTCATGCCGAGCATCTAGCCAGAGTCCAGAGGTGCCCTTCCCTCTAGGAGCTATCTGTGATTTCAAAACAGGTGGCACCAGGATGCAGAAAGCCAAAGAATGACTAACCCTAACCCCCCACCCCCCCACCCCATAAGGTCCTAGTAGGAAAAGGCAGCCTCTTGTCAGGCTTAACAGTAAGAGTAGGTATGGGGCTAGGTATATGGCAGGGGTTTTACACTCACTGGTGTCCCTGAAATGGTTGGGCCCAGTCACCGAAAGAGAAGTATGGGATGCACGAAGGGGGAGGAGGTATCAAGCTCTGACCACCAACCCCCGGGGCAGAATGGATTGGCCAAATTCCTCAGGCGCCTGAACAGAAGCTATTAGGGCGAACCATATAAAATTGCCAAAATGCAACCATTCTTGACCCACAAAGGCAACTGCGTATGGATCAACCTAATATAAGGCAGAACTCTCACTCAAGTAATGCAAGGTCAAGGAACTGGTCACCAGCAAGAAACTGGAATGATAGTGGCCTCTGGGGAAGGAAACTGGGAGGCTTATTTTCGTTCCTTCAGTATTTTGTACTAGGTATATGTACTAGCTGTTCAAAATTTAATAATAAAATCTAATAAACCAGTCAACCCTGCAATGTCTTCCCATCTCAATCAGAGAAAAATTGAACCTGTACTGGATCCTAAGAAATCTGAAAACCTGCCATCACCTTTCTGCCCTCATCCCTTCCCATTCCGCACCCCCATCTGCTCCAGTGTGGGCAACCGCGTGAGTCCCTCCTTTTCACCAGGCACGTCTCGCCTCAGGTGTTTGCACGGGGCTGCTCCCTCAGTCCTGTCATCCCCATTGCTCCTATTCCCTTACCTCCTTCACCTTTACCCAGTGTCCTTCCTAGGGAGGTCTTTCCTGGCCACCCTATCTAAGAGTTCAAAGTCTCCACCTTAATACTTCCTATCCCCTGTCCCAGTCTAATTTATTCTCCTTAGCACTTATGACTACTGACCAGTTTACTTATTTACCTCCCAGAAGGGCGAGAAGGGTTGTCTGTTTTGTTCACTGTTGTAGCCCTAGTCCCAAGAACAGTGCTCAGCTCAGGGAATACTTGTTGAAAGGGCAAGCGGAAAACTCAAATGCACAAGGTCCGCTTTTGGAGTGTGCCGCCCCCATATCCAACACATGCAGGTCCACACTGCGAAACACATAAGCAGAAAGTGAATCAAGCCACCTAAATTGGTAACAGTGCTTCTGACCTCTCCACACTGAACTCACCCTAGGACAGGGGTTCTTAACCAGGGGTCCAAGGACCCCTTGATTTCAGGGAGGTCTGTGAGCTTGAATTGAAAAAAATCAACTTCTTATCTTTATCTTCTCTGACCTCTAACTGAAATCTAGAATTTCCTTCACTTTTGAATGTATGCAATAACTTACAGTAGTATTCATATCATCTGACTGGCAAAGGGCTACGTGGAACAAAAAAGGTTACGAACCCCTGCCCTAGGACCTCCCTTCAGAAAGAACTTCATTAAGTGACTTTGAAGGAAAAAGAAAAAGCAAGACTGATGAGGACAGTGGGGGCAGAAGTTTGAAGAAGTCAGAGGGGCTGCAGGACCTCCCCTGCCCACCTCCCCCCCCAAACAAAGAGCACAGCAGAGAGAAACAGGACCCCAGGACACCGGAGAAAAGAGCTACCCATCAGATCGAACAAATGGCACCAGCACTCAGAAAGATCAGACCAGGGCTCATGTTCACACCAGCCATCTCTGCCCACCAGGCGAACAGACGACAAGCAGAGGCCCCAAATGTTCTCTTTTCCTGACACTTTCCTGCACGGATTTCTGCCACATACTCATTTGCTGTTAAGTTCTACAGACCCCAAAAGGAATAAAACAAATCCAACATGAGCTTCTACTTGATATGAATGGGGAGGGCCCGTTTGCTGTTAAGGGGCTTTTAACTGTTGACTTGACTAGAAATATCACCAGGCCCAAAGCACTGTCACAAGCTGCATCTTGCCCCTTTCCTCCTTTTGTCAAAAGAATCAGAACTGAAAGAGAGCACTTTCCCTGCTTCCCACCGCCATGCTGTTGGCAAACTAGAAGCAAGATTCTGGGCCCGTATGGGGCCTTAACAAAGATTCATCAGAGGAAGGCCCTGAGAGGCTCCGCGCTCCTCCATCCTGAGGGGCGGATGGGGGAGGATCAGAAGCCTCTTGTTGAAACCCGTCCTTGGGAAAAATGTGGGAGGGGCCCTGCAACCAGGTGCTGGAGGGAAACCAATCTCAGGGATAAGGGACCTCAGCAAATTGACTCTGGGGGCCCAGGGCCACTGTGGCAGGTCCTCACAAGAAGCCTGGGAAGCAAAGGCCACTGGACCTCTCTGGGGGTTCTCACCGCTCCTGGACCATCTGCTTTACCAAAGGGAGTTCTAAAGCCTTGGGCAAACTATTAACACTCATAACGAAGGGAAAAAAAATGTTTTTCTTACACAAGTGGGATCATAAACTTAGGAACCGATACTGACAAACTCAGAACGCTCTTTGTGCAACCGGTCTGTCCCATGGTTTTCACTGCTCAAAACTCAGACCCTGCCCCCTCAAACACTACCTAACGCAGCATATGCAACAGAGATTTAAGAGAATGGGCTCTGGACCTCTGTCCAAATCCTGCCTCCACTACTTCCTAACCTTGAGCAAGTGGCCTCTCACTGCCATACCTCAGCTGCCTTATCTGTAAAATTGGGATAACCATAGTCCCCACCACCTCAGAACATGGTAACACATGCTAAGCACTAAGCACAGTACCAAGCACATAAGGCATCTTTGATGGACGATAGCTGGGAGGTTAGCTAAACCTGCTGATGGTAAATATGTTTTTCATCATTCATCCGCTCTTATTCACCAAGATGAAACTCCCTGAGGACCAGGATGGCATCTTGGCTCTATCACTGGGAAATACCACCCTTGATTTATGTCTGAGTCTCACACTCCTGCCCTGCACGGTCCAACATGGCAGCCACTAGCCATGGTACAACTACTGAACACTTGAAATGTAGCTGGTGCAAACTGAGATGGGCTGAAAGTGTAACATACACACTGTATTTCAAAGACTTAGCATGAAAAAATAATGTAACATATCTATTGGGAATTGAATCACATCCCCCACAAAAGGCATGTTTGGGTCCCCAATCCTTGGTCCTGTGGGTGTGAACCCATTGGGAAATAGGACCTTTAAGATGCTATTAGGGGAAGCGAGTGTGGCTCAGTGGATAGAGCCCCCGTTTACCTATGGGAGGCCCGGGTTCGCGTCCCGAGGCCTCCTTGTGAGGGCA
>JAQZBX010105085.1:0-10885 GCA_029593785.1 Cabassous unicinctus
TTCATTTCCTCTGAGAGTCATTTTATAGACCTCAGTTTATGCTTTTCAGTTTAATTCTGTTTTTACTTCCAAGATAAAACTATAAATCTGTAAAGAAGTGCATAGTAAATAAGAATAGGAGAGTGAGTCCGTTTTCTAAGGTATTGTTTTAATTAATGCCATGGTCATTGTGTGTCGAAAGAAGGAAATGGGAATGTGTGCACGTTGTCTACACACACACACATCCCTCTGACAACGCAAATGTAGGAAAAGATTCTACCTAAATGACTGCTCTCGGGTCTCCTAAGAGGAAGTGGAATGACACTTCATTCATTTTGTATGCCAAATAAAGAGGCATTTGTATGCTATTTACTAATTGTCCAAACGACTCAAATTGTTTATTTGCAATTTCCTTGCTTTCTTTAAAATGTGAAGAGAATTGGAGAATTTGAGAGCAGAAGACCATGTCATCCTATTTACCTGCTAAATTGAAAATCCTGAAGTTCTCGGGAATTAACTCACCTCTCCTGGTTCACCTGAACTAAAGGGAAGTTGGGAGAAGAGTCAAGGTTATCAGCTAGATGTCCTGACTCCTACTGTCCTGTCCTTTCCATGCTTCCTGACAAATCATGTCCTACACGCACATCCCTAATGAGGAATATTCAGTACTCACAGTGCCTGGGTGCACTTTGTAGAACAATGGTTACATAAAACTGTTCCCCAAAATCAAGTTACTTATATCTAATTTGCCCTGTTATTCTTATGAAACATCTCCCCAGTGAAGAGGTGACCTTTAACTTTCAGAAGTTCTGCACAACTCAAAATCCAGGGCTAATTATTTGCCACTTTCCTTTAGCTGATTCTGTTGGCCAGATTTTTTTTTAAGAAGTCATATTCCCCTGGTGCCTCATTTTCAGGTTATTTCTTCATGGGATTATATTAGTGCACCATCATGAAATTCAGGGAACTTCAAAATATTTGTCCAGATTCTTCTCTAAAACCACAGTGATTCCTGGGGATATATACATAATGCATATTTAATATACACTGGTATTCTTAAGTATGGGTAATATTAATATATAAGAATATTTATAGTTTCACTTTATTAGGCACAGAGGATAAGCAATATAAGAGCAGTTCTACCGTTCAATCTGCTTTTAAGTCTTCACTGGTTAAATCTTCTCAGGTTAAGTCTGTAATGAACGCAATCATTTTTTGTGTCCAGTCTTTGCCACAGGGAATCCTATTTAACCCCATTTTCATGCTGATGCTGTGCTGCAGAAGTTTTGGGCTCTTCTGTTCTAGTTGCTCCGCTGGCTATAAATTATTTGCTGAACCAGCATCGCAGATTCTGAGGTTCACTCACACATCAAGATAAAGCTTAGAGGTGCCTGCAGCCTGTAATATCACCCATTTGCTGAGAAGATTAGTATCTTTGAGGCACCATATTGTCATGGTACGTGGTTTTTCAGTTTCCCAATTACAGTCACAGGAGTGAGGTTTTACTCTGAAACATTGATTGATTCTCGTAATTTCACAGGTTCTCTCTCTCTGCTTCCCCTTCTTCATCAACGTGGCGCGATGACAGGGGAAGGTGGGCGTTGTGCCCCTTCATTTCCTTATTTATGATTAACAGAGGCCCCTTGGTCTCCACTGCACCTAGAAATCAGCAGGTTTCAGAACCCGGCAGGCACGCTCATTTCAGGGTCCCTCGGGGGCTTTCCCGTCACCACTGTCTACTCCACTCTGCCGCCTTCAGCTGTGGGTGCTGGATGCTGTGCCAGAAAGGACTCTGCTGGCTGGTCACATAATCACACACGCGGTCCAACACACGTTTAATGTTCTGGGCTAACAGTCCCGCATGGGCAGCGCCTGAGTTTTACGTGTGGGAGGAAGACGATGTCTAGCATCTTCCAAGCACGTTCTCTGTGTACCGGTCACTAAGGACGAGCCACTTCACTGACAACCCACAGCACTGGTGAGACTTGGAGAAGGAAACAGCAGGCGAGAGAGGCGAAGGGATTCGCCCAACACTCACAGAGCCAGGGAAGGATGGAGCCGGGATTCACCCCCAGGGCTCATCCCAGTACCTTATTTCTCTTTTTACCACTCCTGAAGTATTTATAAGTGCCAACGATTTCTTGGTAATTCCCAACACCTGCACAGTATTTGGCATTCTGTTTTCTAAAATACAGCAAAGCCTCCCATGCTGCTTCACATTTCATTCTCCTTTTCCTTGATGAAGCAATTATTTTCTCTGTTAGGTGGCAAACACACACTCAGGGGGTCTGGCTTTGACAAATATTCAGCCTTATCAATCTTTCACAGATGGGGTTAAAAATAGATACTTTTGAGAGATTTTTTAAATCAACTTTGATTATAAACAAGAGTAACCATAATATAAGAACCATTGTTTATGTAAAACCCTGAAATGAAAGATGCAGAAGTAAAGATATAATTTTAAAATAAGCCAATTTTGAAGAAATCTTAATTTCTATCACTGTCAAATTCTAAAGGGTAATACTTAATAATTCAAATTGCATGTATTGTTAAAAAGGGGGCGGGGGAGAGAGAAAGGGAGTATTACCCGTGAAATTAGGTCAGTGACCAGAGAGGAAGCTTATCTTAAACTCTGCTCCTGCACATGTCATCTGTTGTTACAGAAAAGTACCTGGGTACAAGTGGTCTTTTCAGGCTATCAAAAGACACTGCTTTCTTTAAATCAGGGGGGGGAAATACTAAAGCTCCATAATACCCCTGAAGCAGGATTGTTGTACCTATAAAACATAAATAGGGAAAAGTAATAGAAAGTGAATAAAATGGATAATTCAAGTGACTCCCTTACTAATATGAAAATAGATGTAGGTCATTATGTTTTTATGGCCCTTGTTTATGATATTTAAAGCCAAATTCTATTATTCTGAAGTTCATAAGCAGTAGTTAAATTAAATTCCCACTTTGGAAAAAAATATATATGTGTTCAATCTAAAACTGTTTGCAGAATTTGAATGTCCACCAGAAGGGAAATGGTTAGGTAAATTATGGCACATCAACTCAAACTATAACATAACCAGTTAAATGAAAACCATGAAGACCGTATAGCTGTAGGGAAAATGCTTGATATGATGTTAAGTGAGGGGACAAAAAGGATACAAAATTCTATATTTTCTCCAATTATAACTAGTGTAAAATATCTATTTAAATGGGCAAAGACTAGAAGATAAAATGTATAATGCTATCAGTTCCATCATGGTGCTGGGATGAGGGTGATCTTTCTTTCTTTCTTTAAAAATAAAATCTTTAACTCCATTATAATAACGGTCATTGCTTTTTTCAGTGAAACCTCTAAATAGTAATAACAGAGTTATAGTATAGTTAACTATCTCAGGGCTGCCCAACAGAAATGTAACACAAGCTACATGTGTAATTTTAAATTTTCTAGTAGGCACATTCGAAAAAGTAAAAAAGAATCAGGTGAAATTAATTTACATCTATTTCGTTTAATTCAATATATACAAAATATTGTCATTTCAACATGCAGCCAATAGAGACAACTATTCATGAAATATATTTACCTTCTTTTTTTGTACAAAGTCATTTCTCAGTTCAAACTAGTCATATTTCAAGTGCTCATCTGCCACATGTGGCAAGTGATTATCGTACTTGTTAGCATGGGTCTCGATAATTTGGACACCTCCCCTACAAAATCCCAATGCATTAAAGAAAAGCAGGAGTTTGGGAGTTAATATAGAGACAACCTCTTTGAGTTGATGGAATCACCATGATAACTGGGCAACTCTCTGCTTGCAGAGACAGGCAGCAATTTTATGTCTGTCATGTGCCACGTGGAGCCAAAGGAAAAAAACTCATTACCTTGTATAGTTCTCTTTGTATCCAGAAATATCATCATTGGGAGATCGGAGTCTTCGTTGGGATGGTGCCTCCAGATGCCAATAATTGATGCGATTTAGGAACATTTTTGCCAACTCAACTATTGTTTGCCTTTCTTTTGATGGCAGGTGACTAAATTTGTACTGTACAAAGTTATTCACACCCTTAAAAGGAGGGAAGGCAATTTATTTAAGCAGTTACGCAATCATACGAATTCTGAAATGAACATTTACACAGCCAGCCCCATTGGTGATTATTAGCAAAAGAACAGTCATTTCTCTGTTCGCAAAATAGCTCCTCTTTTCGTCTAAAAGAAAACGGTAATGCCCAGAGGGAATCTTGCCTAAGATCAGAGTGGATGAAAAGTGACAAGACAAACTCTGACTTGCAATTCTATGCCTGCTGCATAGAGAAAACGTTAAAGAGAAAATCAAAACCACGGACTGTAAAGGTTAAAACCCCTTCAACAATAAAATCTGAGGGTTCTGCAGAAAAATTCTTGTTGCACTACCAGCACAGCTCACACATAACGTGGTTCTTGGCCAAATACTATGTTTTTACATTACCAAAATGTTAGTCAAAAGGCTGATAGCATGCCTTCCCCTGAACTAAACCACTACAATTTCTTTTACTATCATTCTTTTGGTTTCAGCATTTTGTTGCAACATAACTGTGCATTCTGGATTCCCAAGTAAACCAAGTTTATCAAAAAAATGTAAAATTTTGTGCTTTAAAAGAAGCTGTGGAATAATTTAACCTTTCTGCAGCACACTCACACTTCGTCTAATTTCTAATAAAAGAACAATGGGTATTTAATAGGATTTGGAGGCAAAAATAAGATTTATCCTACTGAAAAGCACTTTATAAGCGTAAGGGCTCTGGGAGCATATCTCCTGCAGTTATTCTCATCAGGAAGTTAGGTCAAGAGTGTTTGAGATTCACTTAGCCAAGCAAAGATAAGTCTGAGAAGCAATCTTGATGAGAAGTGCTAACAACAGCTAACGGAAAAAAATCGATATATTTAAATAGATTCCCTGAGTAAAACAACTTCTTTCCAGGAATTGGAGTGTAGCAGGAAGTCGATTTCTGGGTACAAAATCTCATTTCTTTTTTGCTGCTTTTGCTTGACTTACAATGTTTTTCACTTCGCTACTGAATTCTCTCACCTCAATAGGTTTTTTCAGATGGTGCCAAACAAAAGGACAGACTTAATTTTAAAATACCAGCACCAAAAAAGTACATTTCATGTGTTCCAAGGAACTACATGTTCTACTTAATTTCTTCTTTCCCAAACACACAGCAAATTCTGAGGACACAGTAACCCTAAAAGTCAAAATCTAGATCACTTATCAAGATATTCACTTCTGAAAGGTCCAAGACAATTTCTGCAGACTTGATGAAAAGCTCTAAGCCAGGTGCGGAGGACGGAAGGAAGATGTGTATGAGACGTGGAAGGTAAATGACAAGGTTCATTCAGCCTTAAAGCAATGAAAATGGGCTTTTTTTGTTTGTTTGTTTTTACCTGTTCAATACTAGGTTTTTCAAATGGGGGTTTCTTCTCCAAAGAGCTTTCAACCACAGGTTTTCCTCTTTGTAAAATAGATTTTCTCAAGAGCTGCAAAGAAATCACTTAATTAAAAAACAAAACAAAAAACACAAAAGCAATGGCTCTGACTCTGTCATTCTGTCTCTCTTGCAAGCACGCACACACACAGCCTCTGAAGAGAAGTCACTTTATTATATTTATCTTAGCTACATGTATGCAAATCCTTAAATCAATAAAATGGGTCACTGCCAGGTAACCCAAGTTTGCCCTCGTGCCCATGACCAGAGCTAAAAGGAACTGGACCCCTCTCAAACCCTGGGCAGCCTAGACCACCCAGCAGTGGCCCCCCAGGTTCTGGCTCCCCACTGGCCAGAGTCTGATAAACAACCCTGCCCACTCTGAACAGTCCCTCTGAGGCCAGTGCAGGTGAGCTGCGCTGCAGGAGGGCCCAGCCCATTCTGCATAAACGAGGACAGGGAGGCGCCATGGACAGCAGCTGTGAATCTAGGGCAGGGGCTCTGCAGGGCTCGCCACTGGCAGCTTTCACTGTCGCGGTCTTTTTCCATTTCCCCTCCATCTGGAGAATGCAGGCTTCGGTTCTGGCATCTCAATGCCCACAAAACAAAAACACTGCTCTTAATTCCTTCCACTGGAATTTAAAGCCCTCAGAGAGGAAGTATCAGAGAGGAGAGGGAGCACAGAATCACTTACCAAGGTCTAAACTGAGAATGAATTTGAGATTGAAACTCTTAGGCTTCAATCTTTGCTTGGATCTTCTGTAACCTTTATATGGCGGCCAGATATGGTATGGCCACGCGTTTACTTTAGTTGTATATGTCCCTTCCTTCTTCACTTACTACCTTTTCCATAGAAACTAAGGAATGACAACCATTCTCTCAGGCATTCTTCGAAATGGATGAATCCCCAAGGTTGAAGGTGACTGCGTACCACTGCCGAGCCCTGTCTTACCAGGGCCTCAACCCTTTAAAAGGGTGCCATATACGTGATAAGCACAAGGCAAGTGTTCATCCTTTCGATGTATTATGCTCACTTTTATAAAAATAAATTTGCAAAAACGTCATTACATGTATGTATAAAGATAGTCAAAGATTTATCATAAAGTTTTAAATACAAATAATTCTGGTTACCTACTTTTTTCCCCAGTTAAAATAAGGCCATTTGGGAATTTGGCTCTTTGAGGGCTTCAATTTGGAGATAAATTGATGGATGGAGATGTTGAACCTCGGATTTCTTCATTTACAAAAATGACAGAGCTGGGATAAGTGGCATATAAAAAATTTTAGTAAGAACAGCAAGCATTTGCACCCTTATTTTTGCGAGGCAGTCTTTGTAGTAGCTGTTTGCATATATTATCTCATTTAATACCCCTAACGACACTGGAATTGTTCTGCATTGCAATGACGGATACAGGCCATTATCCATTTTGTCAAACCTATAAAATTGTGCAGGACAGAGTGTAAACCGTGATATAGACTATAGACATGGTTAGTACTGTATGTGCCATCAATTGTAACAATGTACCACACTAATGAAAGATGTTGTTAATGGGGGAAAGTGTGGGAGCGGGAGGGGCTGGGGCGTATGGGAATCCCTAATGTTTTCAATGTAACATTTATGTAATCGAAAGTTTCTTTAAAAATAAAGAAAAAAAAAATGTATTTACCTTTATAAAAAATAATAGGGGGCGGATGTGGCTTAAATGGTTGGGTGCCCGTCTCCCATATGGAGGGACCTGGGTTCGATCTCCGGGACCTCCCAGTAAAAATAAACAAATAAAAAAATAATTTAAAAAAATTAAAATAATAATAACACCCCTAACGACCTTTTGCATTAGGTGCTATACTTGTCTGAAATTTACAGGTAAGGAAAATAAGGCGGAATAATCTGCCTAAGGTCACATTAGTAAGTGATGGAGCCAGTTTCTAAAACCCCGGTAGCTGGGCTCCAGAGCCATATTCGTAGGTACTAAGATCTACCTCAGCATTAAAAAGCAGCTCTCCAATGAATTTCAACACATGATAAAAAAAAAAAAATTTTTTTTAATGTTGAAACTTATAACAACAAATTTTAATTAAAATATTGAGACCTATGAGGCAAAGGAGCTGCCTTTTCAAAGTTAAAGAACAGATGATTTGGAACTCGTTCGCCCATAGTATTATTTTGTGGGGCAAAGGAACGCTGTTGAATATTTTGGCTTTGTTTCCATAAGCAAATATATTTATGCTGCTATTTAAAGATGAGGGAAAGAAAGTCGATGTGGCTCAGAGGTTGAGGCCCTGCTTCCCACATGGGAGGTCCTGGGTTCGGTTCCTAGTGCCTCCTAAAAACAAAAACACAAAACAACAAGCAAACAAACGAAAAAACCAACCCAGGGGAGCCGATGTGGCTCAGTGGGTGAGCGCCGGCTTCCCACATACGCGGTCCCGGGTTCAATCCCCGCTTCCCCAGTACCTCAAAAATAAATAAATAAATAAATAAAATAAAAGAGGGCGGGAAGAAGGGAGAAAGGTTGAGAGAAACTGTAAGTCAAAGCAGATGAGTCTGACAGGATGGAAAACTTGACACCACCTTCACTTCCAACAGAGCAGTGGGAGACTGTGCCAAGAGCTGAGTTCCAAGATAAACAATAGCTGCAGTCATGCAGATGTTGTTTTTCTTCAGCTCAGATATTTTCCCAAAGAACCTCTAAACAGTAGGAGCTGCTAGAGTTCAGTGTGGTTGACTCAGGCCTCGAGGCCATGTCAATAGGTTGCCACCTGGAGTAGCCTAGGACCTGCCCAGGCCGTGGGGAGCTCAGTCGTTCTTCTCTCATACTCACGCTTTCTCTCTCTCTGATTTTCTTTCTGCCTTTCTGTCTCTAGCTCATTAACCTTTTTATAATTAAGATCCCTACACGACCCAAAATGTAAAGAGATAGCTTTCCCATCCACTTCTGTCCTCTGTCTATTCCAACACCCTATTTGTACAAGAGAAGACAAAAGTTAAAAGGGGAAAAATGAAAATAACATATCAAAAAAATTCAGACACACACACAAAAAACAACTATAGTAAGTGAGCACAAAACTTTGCACTGAGATTCCCAGCAGCCAAAGCAAAAGAGGGAAAGAACTAAATGGAAAACTTAGCAACCTCTCTCTCATATAACCACCAGACATGGTGCTCATTAGGAGAGACAAATGCTTCCTGGGTTTAAGCTCTGAGTGGAGGGTTTTTTGCTGTTGCTGTCTTTTAAACATCTTTATACGGGTTACGCTAAATAACATAAAAAATGCTCTCGATATCGGGTCTGTTGAAAATTTTTAAAAAACCCATGTGACTGTCCCTTTGGACAGTCCCCTTGATGAATTTATTTTTGGCATGGCAAGGATTTCTAACCGTTCCCACCACCAATTTCCTTCCCACATCGGTTAGTCCTGACTGTATTCAGCTTAGGGAAGCGTGCATTTGTGGGAAGGGAATGGATGTGGCCCCACAGAAGAGCCATGAAGAAGCAGCTGTGGTCATCAGAAAGCAATAATCAGAGACTGGGGTCAGCGTGACAGAGAACCATGGGGAAGACACCGAAGCAAACCTGGAAAGCCTGGATTCCTCCCCTGAAAGCCTGAGAGACAAGGTCTTAGCATCACCCCTCCACCTGCAGCTCCTCCCACTCTCCCCTCTGCGCCCTGGGCTCCGCCACCCTGGCCCCTCGGCCATTCCCATAGCACATCCAGCTCACTCGCACCCAGCCCAAATGCCTGCTGTCCCCTCAGCCAGGAGGACTCTCCCCCCAGCCCTTTCCACAAATGGCTTCTACACCCAACTCAACTTTCTGCTCAACTGCCATCTCCTCAGAGAGGCTTCTTAACTGTTCTTCCTTGTTGGCATGTCCTCCAACCTATCACCGTCCCTGCCGTTCTGATGCCATTCGCCCTACTTCATCTATGCTCACAGCACTTATCACCACCTGCAAATACATTACTTACTTGACTGCCGAGCTCTACTAGTGAGGTGGAAACCCATGAGGGCAAGGACTTTCGTCCACTGATTTATCCCTAATGCCATCAGTGACAGGCTTGGAACAGGTGTGCAATAAATATTTGTTGGATGGATGAATGAGTGGGTGGGTGGAAAGAAATCTTCAGCTCTGCATACAAGCATGAAGGCTCTCGAGGAGAGTTATGTGTTCAAAGTGAGGCAGGTTGTTTTAGAATATCCTTCATGAAGAAATGTATGCTTCACAACCCCTACAGCAAAAGCTATCATGAGTTGGGCACCTGGCAAAGTGAAAACAGTGTATCTGAATAATGAGAGAAAAAGAAAGTCTTCTAAAATGTTAAAATCTTACCTTGAATAGGTAGAAATAAACTTGTTTGGTATCTGCATCTTCTTCCTTGTGGACACAGGTAAAGAGATATTCCACATCCAACACAATTCCCAGGAGCCTGTTCATTTCTTCCTCTGACACATTCTCCAGGTGGGAAACATGAGCAGCTTAAGACAAAGATCAAAGGAACATACATTAGTTAGTTGGAGACCACAGAAGTTCTCTATTTTAAAATACAGCCTTCCCACTGACCCACTAGGATGTATCATAAATCAGAGGAAATTTCTAAACCCCTGTAAGATCTAAGTCTTCTCACACAATCTACTTATAATTAAGAGACCTCCACATTGTTGAGCCTCAGACTTCCCATCCAATGCCAATATGGGCCAGCAGATAACAATGCATACAGTGTTTAAGAATCTGTGAGCTGAAGATAAGATAATTGAAATCAAGCAAACTGAGCAGAAAGAAAAGGAATGAAGAAAAATGAACAAAGCCTGAGGAAGCTGTGGGATGCCATCAAGTATACCAATATATGCAGAGTGAGAGAACCACAAGGAGAAGAAAGAGAGAAAGGGACAGAGAGAATATTCAAAGAAACAATGGCTGAAAATTTCCCAAATTTAACGAAAGACATGAATATACACACTCAAGAAGCTCGACAAACTCCAATCAAACAGACCCATGCCACAGCATATTATAATCAAACTGTGCCAAAGATAGAGAATTCTGAAAGCCATAAGAGAGAAGCATTGCGTCACATGCAAGGGAGCCTCAATAAGATTAAGTGCTAATTTCTCATGGGAAACCATGGCGGCAAAGAAGGCTGTGAGAGACATATTGAAAGTGCTGAAAGCAAAAACTATCAACCAAGAATTCTACGTCCACTGTTTTGCACAAATGAAGGAGTGATTAAAGCATTCCCAGATAAACAAAAGCTGAGGAAGACAGTCACCCCTCGAAGAGCCCTGCAAGAGACGCAAAAGAGTTCTGCAGGTTGACAGTAAAACAAGGCTGCATGAAGAAATAAACATCTCTGGTGAGGATACAGATAAATCCCAGTGCTATTGTATTTTTGTTTTTTAACTCCATTTTTTTTACTTCTTATGGGAGGATCGAAAAGGCAAATGCAGGGGGCGGAT
>JAQZBX010105086.1:0-10886 GCA_029593785.1 Cabassous unicinctus
TAAAAATAATAATAAAAAAATATCAGGAAATAGTTTCTTGCTGGAACAGAGCCAAAGTCTCTTGGCCAGAAACAACTTTGTCAAGTTCCTCTCAGCTGACCCCGCGAGGCCAGGGCCTCACTGGAGGTCCTGGAGAGGTGAGGATATGGCGAGTCGAACTCCTCCTGCTCTGCTTTGCACCCACCCAGGGGAGACCTGGAGGAGGTTGTCACCTTGAACTGAATCCAGTTTGGAAAACGTGACTGTGCTGGAAGCTAGGGGAGAATTTCCTCTCTAAGCCCAGTGGGCAGGGCCTAAGAGCTGTAACCTTCCTATCAGTTTATTTTAAAACCCGATAGAAGTCAGCACATTTTTAAAAACACTTAGGCCCATTGTTTCCTTTTTTTGGGGAAAGGGGAAAAAGTGCTGAAGAATTTTAAGCTCTTCTAGCAGCACCCTTACTCAGAGCCAGATTAAATTTCGCTTTCCTTCACAGATTCCCCAAGGCGTCATTATAATGAAAAAGGAGGCACCAGAAAAACACTTACCCAGTTATGTCTGGAGACAAAGTCACTTTTTGGATGACCCATGTAAATATCTCACACATTTTATTGTAATCACAGCTCCCCAAGCCATTTTCATCTCCAGTGGATACTAGTGAACTACTGCCCCCTAAAGGTCATGACCTTGGGCACCAGTAAATGTTTATCATTAAAAACAAGCCTGAAATAATACTAATGGCTTTTTTCAGGAAGTCTGAGCAGTGAAAACTGTAAGCCGGCTTCTCTTATTTCTCTACATAGGCTTATTTATGAGTATTACTCAATGATTTCTTTACCTTCTATGCCTAGGTTTTGCTAACTTCTTTCGGTCTGCTTATCCCTTAGGTTTCTCATTCATTCCAGACTGATCCCTTCCTTCCTTCTTCCTGTCCTCAAGCCAGCACAGTTGATAAAGTTTTAATTGTTGACCTGGTGGGAGTGGGGGGAGGGGGCACTATTGTTTAATTCTAGTTTATTGTCCTGCCTCTACCATCATTTCAGGGAGGATAAGGAATGCCATATTTGCCAACATTTTCGTTGAACCAAGAACAGTGCCTGACAGGTTTTAGACTGTTGTTTAACTATTAAGTAAATTACTTAAGAGATAAAATGCCGATCAGTTTTCTTATACATTTGCCCTCTGTTCACTTGCCCTTCTTTTTAATGTTCTTTCTATTAAATCCTCGTGTCATGTCACTCCCTTCTTCTTGTATTTTCTTAATGTGCCCTTTGTTTCAACTGATAACTTGTTTGGCTTTCCTTAACCTATCTTTTCCCCGTATTTCCTTAGAGTTTTCCTGTGGCACTACATTTGCTAGGCTTTATTTGATTTGTAAATCTGTAGGGAATATTTTTATTTCCAAATGATTAAATGGAAGACTTGCTCTTTAGAATAGATTGATCATGTAGATTCAGATGAGAACAGAAAATAGATTAAAACCTCTTTAATATAGCAGTGTCTGGGAAAGTATGAGCTTTCATAACTTTGACATATGCAGTTAGTTTTTGGAGGACATTAATGTAATTCATAATATGGTCACCTGGTTGTTAAATAGTGAAACATTTTCTTTTAGAACCCTTTATTTTTCAATGATCTTTCTGTTTTCAATTTTACTTTTCAAATCAACCTTGTGTGGTAGATATAACAGGTTCAAACATCTTTATGTCAGAGATAAAGGTGCTGAATACCAAGCATTTATAGGTACATTATAAACTCCTCTATATCAGCACTGGGTATGTTGCCTTACACATAGTAATTGTTTCTTACATCCTCCAATGGTTTGTTCATTTGTTGTCATTTGGTTTAGCTGTTGTCATACCAGGTATATTAGCAGGTGTTGAAAATACAAAAGCATTAAAAAATATATAACCTGCTCTTAAAATGATCACAATCTATTGTGGAATTGATAACAATGATGATAATCATACCATAAAAATGTTTCCAACCATCATTATTAATTACACTGAGGGTGGGGTAAAGTGTCTGTTTTGGAAAATCCTGAAGTTTTTGTGATTAGGTTACAATAAATAGAGAAAGCCCAAGTTGGAAGCTGAGAGAGTGGTGGACAGAATTATTTTATTTGCTTTACATGGTCCATTCTATAAAATGGAAATTTTAAACAATTCAACAACAGCTTGTTCTGACAGCTTGAAATAGTTGTGTGAATGAATTATTCTTCCTCCTTTGAATGGACAAAGCAAGCCCTAAACAGAGGCTTGTTAGTATCCTTCTGTGTTCCGCTGTCTCAGGTCCTTGGAGGTCCCACTGTTACATAAAATACCTCATCAGCACATTAAGGATTCATTTCGTTTATATGTCAGAGCCTCTACTAGAGTGCAGTCTGGACTCTCCACGTGTGACTTTATTTCACAATGTTTTGCAATAGTAAATTTTTAAATGGAAAATGGTATCCAGAGAGAACGCCAGAACCTCAAAGAGGAAGGTAAGGGGTCTGGGTAGTAGTATATCCCATGTCTTTTATTCCTAGCGCCATGCCTTTCTACCACAGGACTCCTTCGGAGGCCTCAGAAATACTTGTTAACCTCAGCTTGTTGGCTCACCTAATACAGAGACATTGCTACCAACCAAAAGGTCAACCATAACAGAAAGCTGAGCTGGGATGAAGGGCCACTACCCACATGGATAAAAAAAAATACTTAAAGGGAAGAAAATATTCTGATTTTTACCATATTCCATGTTGGTTAATTTTGTTGGGGTGGCTTGTTTTCTCCTTTTTCTCACTGGCTGAGAGTGGCCTATTTTTGTTCTCAATGCTGTCACTGAATATCTTACAAAGTGAGCTGAACTTTTAGAACAACTTTTGCCATAGATTTGAGACAATCATGGGAGTTAACTGTATCTCTTGATAAAATACCATGTTCCAATTCTTTTGTTGCATACTATGGTGATTGAATCCAATTACTGAAGAAATATCATCCACATTTTAAAGAACTGGACTGATGTTTGGGAGAGGTCAATTCTCTTCCTGTGGAAAAATTGCTAAAAACCCAAACACACATCTCACTTCACCTGGAGTCAGAATGTCTCCTCCATAAAAATCCAGACTGTAGAGCATCCAAATGAAAGTAGGCTTAGAACCAGGAAAAATGTTACAAATCTGCCAGAGGAGCCACTGTGAGCATGACTCATAAGTCATTAAGCCAAATAATAATAATAGAACTTTCTATTGGTAGAGATCTTTTTATTTTGTGGTGCACTTTTATATATGTCTTCTAATTTGTCTTACAGATCTATTGTTCAATGTAGGGAGAACAGGGATGAGGATATTGTTAATTGATAGGGAAGGAAACTGAATCAGTTTGCAGAAAAGACCATGTCCAGTTAACAGCAGGAGCAAGATTACAGTTCAGACCGTTTTCCTTTCAGGCAATAGCTGTGTGGATTATTATTTTTTCTTTTCCATTTAGACCAGTTGGAGCCATGAAGTTGATATCTTATACCAAACTGCTATCCGTTTTGGTAACTACACAAAGTGGTTTTGGCTTTTTCTTCCAAATTCTTTAACAAACATTTCTACCCTTTTCTACTTCAAGCAAATAATTCAAAATGTATTCAAAAATCCAAATAAATAGACTTATTTTTGATATTTAATACTGAAACTTGCCAATTATATGATTAATGCAGCAGTAGGAAGAATTTGCTATGTCTGAATTCCAGAAGTCATATGATATAGTTAGACACCACGGTGACCCTGCACTTTTGGAATGTATCTATGGTCCATAAATTTAATTTCTAAAGAATTCAACACAGGGAAATATGCCTCTTGTAAAGGGCATTTTCCCACTGTTAAAACATATGAAATAGCTCCTCTGTCATTTAGGTTGGTTTTTGACTGGACGTTTTCATTTTTATTGTGATAATGAATGAACGTAAAACATTAAATTCTCGATAACAGAACAAACTTAGAAAAGGTGGCACATTTTCGTTGTTTAAAGAAATTGAATATGTACCAAAATTAAGTTTCCTTCATCAAAAAGCCACCAATTTCAAAGCTAATATCCATCCACTCCCTCACCTTGCTCATTGCCAGTCATTAACCTCCGAACGCCTACCTTGATTACTTTGATAATGAGTGAGTCCATTAAGCGATTTTTCTAAAAATGTAACAGTCACCACAGCTGTGCTCTCTGCCTGCCTTCTGATACTCCAGAGTTGCAAAATTACTTCTTCCTCCTTCTCTCAGCCTCAAGAAACCTCCATTCTCTCTGAGCTGCTGGTAGTGGCATTGCTCAACCACAGCAGATTTGGTGGTCTGTCAGCCGTGCCTCAAATGGAAATTCTCATGGTATGTGATTTACACCTCATTTAGCCACCCAGCAGTCCCACCATAGACCTTTCTTATCACATGCAGTTAGAAGAACTACTCGAAGTGTGAGGTATGTGTGTCGGTGTGTATTTTTGTGTTCTCTATATTTAATGCCATGGATGAAAAGAAAAGGAATTGGGCCATCTAAGCACTGCTGGTGTCCAGATGATTGGTATACCAAAGATAAAGGCAGAGAATCAATGGAATACTTCCTGTCCTGTGAGATAACAACACTCCAAATCTTTTATACTATTCAGTACCGGTTTCAGCCACTACCAGCTAAGGTTAATTTATTTCCATGACAAAGAATGGGAAATTACTAGCAGGACTTTTGAATAGTCTGCTACCTGATGATAGAATTAATAAGTCAATACAGACAAAATCACTTTGCATTTTAGTAGAGGTTGCTCTCAATCAATGCATTTCTGAACTGTAGTTGGTCATGAAATGCCATGCCCTCCCTCTTCTTGTACTTGACCATAGAAGAAACAATTTGACCCTGCCTTTGGTCCTCTGCCTATTTAATTTTAGACTCCAGCTTTTGTTTACATTTTCCCATATTCTGGGAGATAAGTAAAAATTAAAATATTACTTAGTTTATAGATGCTTTGAAACCAATACTATTTGTAGTAGAATCAGAACCATCAGAATGAAGTTAGAAAGAAAGGAGGTATTTTGACAGCATGAACTACAAATTGAAAAAAGTTGATGGGATATTCAGTGCATATTGGTAGGAAGACTTGGGAGTCCTTGGCGTCTCTAGTTTCCTTAAGTCTATGAAATGTTTTAATAAGCACTCTAATAAAAGTGAGAGCAAAAATTAGTGAAAAATCTCTTGATTCTACTAAAATCCATCGTTATTAGAAGTGTTAATTCAGCAACTTTAGAGACTGGACTATTTTCCAGCACTTTCTTCTGTGAAATTCCAATAAATTTTCAGATAAACCATGAGGTCTGTACCCACCCAGAAATAATAACAAAAAGTACCAAAAGTTCATATTACTAAGAGAAAAAAACAAAATCCATTTTCCATGAAAAATCTCCAGCAAATTTATATGTCTGTGGAAAACATTTATCTGAAGTAAACAATCTCTCATGTTTTTTTAAACATATTTTATAACCTCAATTGTAAAGTATTTCAATCCCAAAAGTGCCACTGATTAATTAATTTCCTAAATATTTACCATATCTAATATGCACATAGAACTATTTTCCTAAGTTGTAAATCTTAAGGATGATACATTGTAAGACTTTTAGAAACAATCCATGATTCTATTTGTGGAGCCCACATTCATCCCCCAGGACTCTGCTGCCCTAACCTTCAGCCGTCCTCTCTTCTTTCATCAGTCACAAAGAAACTTTTGAAGGCCAGCTGTCATAGTTTGCCATACCTACTATGCCACAGTGGGTGAGTTTAAACAACAGGAATTTCTTGGCTCTAAGTCCAAAATCAAGATGTCAGCAAGATCATTCGTGCTTTCTCCTGGAGAGGGTAGCATTCTGGTGATGGCAGTCCTCCATCACATGGCAACACCCTTGGTCTCCTGCTGTGGCTGTCTCTGACTTTTGCCTTCTTCTGGTTTCTGGTTCTACTGACTGACTGCTTCTGAATTTCCACTCTTTATAAGGCCCTCAATAATGTGAATTAAGACCCACCCCGATTTCATTTGGTCACACCTTAACAAATAACATCATCTTCAAAAATTTTATTTGCAAATGGATTCATGCCCACAGGAACACAGATTATGATTAAAAAACATGTCTTTTGTTGGGGTACATGATTCAATCCCCAACACCAAGGATGCTGAGGCTTCCAAACATTGAAATTCTAAAGTTTCATTCTAAATTTGAACTTAGTATGGAAATCAGTGTGTCCTAAAGTATTCTATGCATTCAAGACAAAAGTGCTTCAAGATGCTTCAAAAATTTTTAAAAAATTAGTAGTTAAGATTTATTGTTCATTGTCAGTGAACCTGGCACCAGGATAACTGCTTCACATGCATGTGTTTATTAAATCCTCACTACAACCCTGCACTGTAGGGATTAACATAATTCCCCTTATACAAATGATGGAGTTTAACCAAGTTATCTAAGGTAAAATATGGGAAAGACAGGATTTGAGCCAATGCTATTCTGACTCCAGAGACCAAGTTCTTAGACATTTCAATGTAACATCAGAAGAAAGTTCCTAAATAAGGGCCAGGTCAGAAAAGACAAAGGCACCATAGAGAATATCATTGACTGATTGATCTATTAAATTGATCCTCTATAGTTTACACAGTGTCATGAGGTGAGTTTTTGGGTGCACATAATATACATGGGAGTTGCTCCCTTGAACCATTGGTAGGAGAGTGCATAAGTGAGGGAGGAAAGGAAAGTGCTTACAGGGTGTGATAATGTGCAGGTTGCCACTGAGGTTGAGGACAAATGGCCTTCCATCCTGCTGGCATCTCTAAGAAATGCAAAACAATTATCCCTCCCAAGAAGCCAGAAAAGTGGGACATTTATGAACCAAATCATAATACTCATTGGTTGAGGATTGCTCCCTGGAGAATTAACTCCCTGGCACTTTTGGTCTACCTGCTCCTGAACTTGGCAGGATCCAAAGGCCAAAGAAACCCCTCAGACAGAGTCACAAAGGCTTTCAGTAGTGAGGTGCTATCACTGTGGACTGAAATGGTGAGTGTTAAGAGATAGGAGTAGGTCAATGGCACCATCTACTACAGATACTCAATTTAATTTACTCTATTGGTTTCTCTTTTATTAAACTTTTTTTAAAAATTGAAGTTTGTCATTCATACATGAACATCCATAAGTAAGTGTATAGTATAAGTTGTGAACTTACAAAATAAACACGTATAACAACACAAGGCGGTGGTGGTGGGGTAATGTTTGGGAGCCTTGTATGATGATATGCATACTTTATTAGCTTTTAATCACTACAAAGAGGAAATAACATGCTTCAAATAGATTTCACACCACCAAAAACACCACAGAACCATGAACAGTTTTTTCCATTTATTTGTTTTCCATTATCTTGTTCCCCGCCCGCCCCCAGATACTATAACACCTGAAGAGTACGGACTTTGTACTACTTTTCTTTGTATCAGCAGTAACTAGACTATACTAGATATTTGATAAATAATCATTGATTTCAATTAAATTTATTGAACAGATGTTTGTATGCTGTGTTAAGGATTATGGGTTACATGTAATATTTCTTCATATTTCCTGCACATACAAAATGTGTACTCAAATTTAAAATACAAGATAGGCACATAAAACCTAAGTTACAGAAATGTTTCACAACAATGCAAGGTGTTGGTGGTGGGATGTAGGGAAGCCTTGTATGATGCTATGCATGTTTGTTTTGTAAATTCGCAACTTTTACTATTCATTTATTGTTTATGGACGCTCATGTATGAATGATATACTTGAATAAAATTTTATTTTAAAGAAATAAAAAACTAAGTTACAATGAGCATTGGAACATATAAATAATTTTAAAAAACTCAGCAGACTTGACTATAAATGCCTGGAGGTAGGAGTGATATTAGGAAAGAGAACATGGGGGCATGGGGCTTCCTGGAAAGGATCCTAGATTCCATTTGGGGAGACAGAACAGTAGCTGACCTGACATTCTTCATAGGAGATAGGGTATAAAAAAAGTTTGATTGGCAGGAAAGCATAGTGCATGTGGAAAATACAATTTCAACACTCTGGCTATAGCAGAGGGTTGGGATTTGGAAACACTGCCATATGTTCATGAAGGGAACATTAAGCTGTGACTGCTAACAGCAGATTATACAGTAGCTACTAAAGAGTCATTTTAATTTTTGATCTCAGTTATTGTATGATGGAACCAGTATTTTAAGAAGATAATTTGGCAGCAATATGAAAAATAGTTTGGAAAAGCAAGATATTCAATTTGGGAGTCATTGTAAGAGGCTATGCTATTTCCAGCCATGAGAGTCATTAGGAAAGAACCACACCTGAATATTTTCTTTTGTGGCTTATGGCACAGAAAGTACTTGCCTCTGTTGAGAATGGTGTTAAGTCATGGTCCTGAGGCATGTTGAAGTCAGAGTGACAGTGGCCCATCCAGACAGCAAGGAAGTTAGTGCAGCTGGGAGCCTAGCAGAAAGTAGATAGGAGCTGCAGGTAGAAATTTAGAGCATGGGTGATTTTCTGTGGAGCAGAACATAGAAAGGAATGAGCTTGGAACACAGGGACAGGATCTAGATCCTTGGAAATACTTGGAATGAAAGGCTTTGGAAAAACCCAAGAAAAGAAAAAAGAAGGAAAAATTAAAGGTAGGAGCATCTGGACAATATTGTGATTTAACCCTCAATAGAGAGCAATTTCAAGGCCTATAAGATGGTTCTTGGTAGTTAATACTAGAAAATCATTTCACTCTCTATGGTTTTGAATCATTGATAACCAGTTTGAAACTTAGAGGAAGTAAGTATAAAACTTATAATCTTCTATTTTTGGGTTTGATCCCAATACACATTTTTAACATGTTAGGTTGTGTTTGGGGCATCCCCAGTCATCGACCCCCAAACCCCCTTCAAATCCTGGGAGAGTTTAAATTTGGCTGACTTACTATAAAGTTGCAGGTAAGATCTAGTCACATTTTCCCTTGGTTGGAAAATACAGTCTTCCAAATGAAATCTTTGTCTTTTCCTTTGAATCCGCATAGCAGCTATATCTGCTGGAAGTTTGTTCTCTACTGCAAATAGTATTGAATTGAAATTATCTTTGATAAACCCTTTGTTTACTTGAACACCTAAGTGAATTGGAAGATAGCTTATAATAAAAAGCTGGCTATTATTTTTTATAGCATTCTAAAAGCCTTCTTTGAAGGTGATGGATTTAGTTGATTTAAAAAAATAATTTGTATATTCCAAAAAGGATTAAAAGCTGTGTATAAAAGAGTGCCTCACATATTAATTGAACTGGTGGTGTTATTCTGAACTGTTCTCCATTTAGGGAAAACGAAAGTTACCTAGATTCAGTCAGTGTGTTTAGAATTTTGTTAAGCTTGAAATGATGAGTCTGTTGTAATCACGTGTCCATTCTTTTCAAAGGAGAATGCATTAAAACAACAGAAAAGTTACCATTTTTCTTAGAGAAACATGGGGATTTGAAAGTAGTAAAAAATATGATATTTTTCTTTCTCATTTTCTGACCAATTTAATGGTGCAACACATGAAGAACTGTTCAAATTGTAGAACAATTTATCTTGAAATCAAGTGATTCTGCTAGAGCTTAGTGAATGCAAGCTAAATATTGACCAACTGATATTTCAGTTAATGGAAAACAAAAGACAAAATCAAAAGAGTAAATATTAGTAAAAATTGAAGTGGCTGCGTATTTAATGCATGAATTCTACACGTGCAAACTAAATTTCCATCATCTTTCCCTCCCCCCATAATTCTTTTTTCCCTCTTTTCATTTAAGTGCTAATCACTAACCTCACTCTCCTGCCATAATACCCTCCATTAGTAATGATCCATCTTTGCAGGGTGCCTCAAATCTCTGTAGGTCTGTAGCCTTATAAGACTCAAACTATTGGTGTAAAAGAGAGATACACCAATAGGTAAATGTGTGCAATTATAAAATTCTTGAGTGGTGGCATTTGATTATCCAGTGAAAATTGCTGAGAGTGAGGGAGAGTGACGCAGCCACATCATCCTGCCTTTTGCAATCTCTCTGGCTTTGTAAACCTAGCTCTTCTGTGGACTCCCTGGGACCCTTGAGTCAGAAATGTTTTTTTTTTTTTTTTAATTCTGTGATTCCTAACAATTTGTATGCACCTTAATGGTAGCACCTGCTACATTTGCCCTTATTGAGTCACTTGTTCTGCTGGTGAGATAATGAGCACTGAGGAAAATATTTGGTCATTTTGATATGTTTTTCTTTTCAGTGTATAATATTTTTAAAATACCTTAATCACTTTATGTAGGTTAATGCAATTCAGTTGGGGCAATTTCTCTATCCCTTTATTCTTTTATCTGTGAAATGTGATGGTCTATGTGTCTGAAGTGTCTATTATCCATGAGTTTGGATTTTCATATTTAATAATATGCTATGACAGGACCAGTTCCACTTCTTAAGGAATAAATAGATTCATAATAAAAACAAAACTCCAAACTGTTACAATCAACCAAATTATAAATTCTGCACAGAGTAAGCATCGGCTCACCAATCTCTACTCCCCCTCTATCTCCTAATAACCTATCTTCCAGACTCTAACTCCATAAGTCTGCTCACTATCCTTAGTTCATATGAGTGAGCTCATGCAATATCAGTCCTTTTGGGTCTGGCTTATTTCACTCAACATAAGGTCCTTGAGGTTCATCCATATTGTCACATGTGTCAAAACTTCATTCCTTCTTACAGCTGAATAATACTCTATCATATGCATATGCGACCTTTTGTTTATCTATTCATCTCTTGATGGACACTTGGGTTGCTTCCATCTTTTGGCAATTGTGAATAATGCTGCTATGAACATTGGTGTGTGAATCTGTTC
>JAQZBX010105087.1:0-10888 GCA_029593785.1 Cabassous unicinctus
ATAAAATTAAAGGATTGGGATACTCAAAAAATAGGAAATAACAAAAAAATTAAAAAATAATTTTTTTGACATTTTTCCTTTTATCACTGCATTATTGGGTGTCCAGTCTGTACCGTGGCACCTTCCCCCTCTCACTCCCCAGTGTCTCCCAAATTTTCATTTAATTTTCAAAGAAGTTTTCTTATATTAGGCACTACCTATGTTCTTGAGGACTTAGCCAGGCTCCCCAGGATGGGAGTTTGATATTTTCTTGTTTATTGGGTGGGACTTCACCTGTTGATATAACACAATATGACAAGATGAACACATAAATAATCCACAGAAGCCTGTCCCAGGTGTGCCATATCCCATATCCCTCCCGCCACATCCAACACCTTACACCAGGAACCCTTTCCTACCATATTTGCCAAAAGAAAATTCCCAACATTGTGGTTTTAACCACAGGCCTGCAATTCCTCACAGTTCACTTGCTCTTTCCCTGACCCTCCACCAAATTCGATGGATAGGTCAGCCCAACCCCATACCCTAAGCTCCCTCACAGACCAGCATTGGTGAATCCAATCACGTCACTACGACATGTCATGCTCATCCAATGCACAACTAACCCCTTTGATCTTAATGTAGATTTTGCCCATATGGGAATCAGCTCACCATCCTCTATTCCCTGTCTCCTGTAAACCTGTGTCTGGGCTATAGAACTGTGGGTCTCCTCAATTTACTTAATTCATACCAGTGAGGTCATGTAATATTTGACCTTCAGTGTCTGGCTTACTTCACTCAGCGTAAGGTCTTCAAGATTCATCCATGTTATCCAGTTGGTTAAAACTACAGTCCTTCTTACAGCTGAGTAATATTCCATTGTGTGTATATACCACAGCTTGCTTATACATTCATCTGTTGAGGAACATTTAGGTTGCTTCCAACTTCTGGGAAAAGTGAATAATGTCATTATAAACATTGATGTACAAATTTCTGTTCATGTCTCTGCTTTCAGTTCTATTGGGTATATACCCAGCAGTGGAATTGCTGGATCATATGGCAGTTCTATAGTTAGTTTCCTGAGGAAATGACAATCTCTCCTCCACAATGGTTGCAACATTGTACATTCCCACCAGCAGTGGATTGGTGTTCCTTTTCCTCCACATCCTCTCCAACGCTTCTAGTCCTCTGTTCTTTAATAGCTGCCAGTTTAATGGCGTAAGATGGTATCTCATTGTAGTTTTGATTTGCATTTCTCTAATAGCTAGCGATGTTGAGCATCTTTACATGTGCTTTTTAGCCATTTGTATTTCTACTTTGGAGAAGTGTCTATTCAAATTGCTAGCCCATTTTTAAAAAGGATTGACCTTGTTTTAACAATTCAGTTTTATTGACATATATTAATAAAACATAAATCCATTCAAAATTTACAATCAATGGTATTTGGTACAACCATATAGTTGTGCATTCATCACTCCAATAATTCTTAGATCATCATCATTATTCTAACAACAATAACAAAAATACTAAGAGACAAAAACCAACCAACCACGAAACAAACAAAACTCATCACGTCTCAATCTCTCTATGCTTCCACTCTTATACATAGCTGCTATTCTGTTTCATTCTCTCTAATTTACTAGTATTTATATTATGTAAAAACTGTTTTATATATGCAATATCACCCATATTCATATTTTACATGAAGTTTCACTATGTTATACAGTCCCAAGTTACATTTTTAGCTTTCCTTCTAGTAATATAAATGTCCTTAGGCTTTCCCTTTCAACTACTGTCATACCCATATATCTGCTAGTAACGAACAGCATGATGTGCTCTCAACATTTCATTTCATTTCCAAAGATTTACAAACAATCTTTTAATGAATTCTGCACATATTAACTATCAGCTTTCCATTCGCTACCCTCATTCTATTTTTTTAAATATATTTTTTATTTATTTTTAAAAGATACTTAGATTACATAAATTGTTACATAAAAAATATAATGTGTTCCCATACACTCCACTCGACAGACTTTCCACTTTTCCCCACATTAACAACTTCTTTCATTAGTGTGGTACATCCATTGCAATTGATGAACATGTTTTGCGGCATTGGCACTAAGCATGGACTATAGTTTACATTGTAGCTTACACTCTCTCCCACTCAATTCTGTAGGCTATGGCAGGATATATAATGGCCTGTATCTGTCACTGCAATGTCATCTAGGTCAATATCAACTCCTAAAATTGCCCCCATATTACTCCTCTTTTTCCCTCTCCCTGACTTCAGCATCTCCAGTGGCCACTGTCTCCACATCAATGATATAATTTCTTCCATTACTAGAATCACAATAAGTCTATAGTAGAACAACACTAAGTCTAATCTAGTCTATATTTTATTCACCATTCTTGAGGTTTCTGGGATGGTGACGCCCACTCCATCTCTAATTGAGAGGGGCCTTTAATACCATATGGCTGATGAATGGGATTCTCTTGCTTGCATTTGTAGACTCTCTCGGTCCCTTGGTGTGATTGTTGTCCATCTTCACCTCCCCATCAGCTGTCCTGGGTGAGTCCAATGAACAGGAGAGTAGGTGCTGCAACTCTGCTGAGGCTCAGGGCCCAGGTGGCACATAGACAGCCCAGAGATTCAAGTCTCCTAGATGTATCCCTACCAACTCCAGCACCAACTGTAGTTATAAACAAAATGAACAGAAGAAGCATGTATAGAGAAGTCACATCTGAGTCCAACTATGTCACACTCAGGAGAACAATCTCCAAAGTAGGGTCCATAGGCAAGGCACCAAACTCCAGAGCTACCCACAATGACCACAGGACCTGGGTATTACCAGAGCCCTTAGGAGCTCCATTGTTTGGGTCAGTGTCCATGTTGGCCATCTATGAGATCCTGTTGAGACGTGCTTAAGTGTTACTTCTTTGATGATTTTCTGACTAACTTTGAAGTCTTTTAGCCATATAAACTCATTTGTCTTCACCTTTTCATCCTTTTATTCAAGGTCTTTCTCCAGTTGTATCACCAGCCATTTCCTTGGTAGTAATCTCTCGGTGCCAGGGAGGCTCATCTCTGGAAATTACACCTCACTGGGGGGAAGGTAATGCAACCACATGCTGAGTTTGGCTTAGAGAGTGGCCACAGTTGAGCAACAAGGTGGCTCTCAGGTGGTAACACCTAGAGACTCTCCAACACTAGGCCAAGTTGCAAATTCAAAAGCAAAAGGCTCATAAGCATAGTGATCAATATCAAAGGCTCATCAATGGACCATCCTTCTTCACTAATCATTGCCCCTGTACTTGGGGAATTGTTGCTATTCCATTAGAGAACATGGCAGAGTTCCCTAGGACGGGAATTAAACAATCTTTTGCCTGTTGTGTGAATCTCTACCCACTGAGGCAATGCCCTATAAATATTTGAACATATTTATATACCTTATATATATATATGCCCAGGTGAATGAACTTCTTCCCATGTATCCCCCATTACTGACACCCCACACCATTGATCCTACCTTGCCATAGTCGTAACCTTTCTGTTATCCAAAACTTCTTCAAAAATGAAGCCAAGAATGTTGCCAAATTCAATTAATATGACAATGAAATAATAATGATAGTTTTAAACATAAGAAATAAAATACATAATAATTTAGAAAAGCTAAAATTAAAATAAAGTTCAAAAATGGGGTATTAAAAATTGAAAACTATTAAAAAAATTTTTTTTGACATTTTGCCTTTCATCAATGTAATATCTATTGTCCTGTATGTACAGTGGCATTTTCTCCCATTTCTTCCTGTGTCTTACTTTTTTCATTTTGTCTTCAAAGAAGTTTTAGGACACAGTAAAGTTGTATACATAATATGACATCTTCCCCCTTTTCCCTCTTACCTATTATTAACCATTTTTTATGTGGGTTGTACATTTGTTACAACTTATGTAAAAATATTGAAACATAGTTACTAACCATGGTCAATGGTTTACATTATGGTTTATATTTTAAAACATACACTTTTATAAAAATTTTTTATAAAATTTAACATGGCCTGTATCCATCATTGCAAGATCTTGTAGATCCTCCATGCCCCCTAAATGCCCCATTTCCATCTATTCTATTCCTCCCTTCCCCACACCTCAGGTTTCACAGAGACCACCAGGCTTCACTGTGAAAGACAAAGTTCATAGATATTTGCTATAATGCTGAGGGCTTGACACACTAGTCTGTCCTCCACTATTAGGAAGTGCCCATGCTCTCAAGAGATACTCTCCCCTCTGCTTGAGAACATTTTGGCCTCCCCAGCATGGGATTCCAACTCCTTCTCACTCATTATAGGGTCTCCTGCCACTGATATAGCACTGTGTATCAGTGGCACTGTGACAAAATGATCACTCACACATTCTCTCAAAGACTGTCCCAGGTGTGTCCTGTCCCAAATGCCCCCCATCCAACACCCTAAATCAGTAACCCTTCCTTTTCATATTGCCAAAAGGGTTTTCTCATCATTGTAGTTTCACTCATGTACCCACCAATCCCCAGTGTTCACCTGCTCCCTCCCTCACCCCTCCTCCCAGTTCAATGGACTGTCCAATCCATCCTCCCCAACCACACCCCTGTCAAACTTGTGCCACCCAACCCAATAGTATCCCTATACCCCTGTAATATCCCTTCACTGTCCAATTACTGAAATCCACTTTATCAAAGATTTTGCCCATATGAGCATTGACTCACAACCCTCTTTTCCCTTTCTATTTCCTGTAAACCTATCTTCTAGTCTCTAGCTCTATGAGTTGGCTAGATTTGTTTAATTGATATCAGAGAGGTCATGTAATATTTGTCTTTCAATGCCTGGCTTGCTTCTCTCAACATAAGATCCTCAAGAATCATCCATGTTATTCCATGTGTTAGTACTGTATTCGTTCTTACAGCTGAGTAATATTCCATTGCATGTATATACCATATTTGTTTTATCCATTCATCTCTTGATGGGCATTTGGGTTGATTCCAACTTTTGACAAGAGTGAATAATTCCACTATCAACATTGGTGTGCCTATATCTCTTCATGTCCTTGCTTTCAGTTCTTCTCAGTATATACCGAGCAATGGAATTGCTGGGTCATATGGCATATTTATAGTTTTTTGAGGAAATGCCAGACTGTCCTCTCCAATGGCTGGACCATTCTACATTCTCAGCAGCAGTGAATGAGGGTTTTCATTCCTCCATATCTTCTCCAACACTTGTAGTCCTCTTATTTTTTAATGACCACCAGTCTACTGGTGTAAGATGGTATGTCGTTGTAATTTTGATTTATATATCCCTAATAGCTAGTGATGTTGAGCATCTTTTCATGTGCTTTTTAGCCATTTGTATTTCTTCTTTGGAGAAGTGTCTGTTCAAATCACTTGCCAAATTTTTAAAGGGGTTGTCTTTTATTTTCAAGATATAGGATTTCTTTATATATGCTAGATATTAGGCTCCTATCAGATATATGGTTACCAAATATTTTCTCCCATTGAGTATGCTGCTTTTTCTATTTCTTGACAAATTCCTTTCAGGTGCAAAATGTTTTAATTTTGAAGAGGTCCAATTTATCTATTTTTTTCTTTCACTGCTCATGCTTTGGGATGTGAAGTTCATGAAACCATTTCCTAAAACAAGGTCCTGTAGATGCTTCCCTACATTATCTTCCAAGGTCTTTACGGTGTTGGCTCATATATTTAGATGTTTGATCCATCTCGAGATGATTTTTGTATAAGGTGTGAGATGGTGTTCCACTCTCATTCTTTTGAATATGGATATCTCCAAGCACCAGTTGTTGAAGAGGCCATTCTCTCCCAACTGAGTGGGCCTGGTGGCCTTGTCAAATATCAGATGACTGTGTATGTGAAGATCTATATCAGAACTCTCAATTCTGTTCCATTGGTCGGTATGTCTATCCTTGTGCCAATACCATGCAGTTTTGACTACTGTAGCTTTGTAGTATGTTTTAAAGTCATGTAGTGTGATTTGTCTGATTTTATTTTTCATTTTCAAAATATCTTTGGCTATTCAGGGCCTCTTGCCTTTCCAAACATATTGCATAGTTTTTTCAATTCAGTTAAAAATGCTATGTAGATTTTTATTGGGATTGCACTAAATCTGTATATTAGTTTAGGTAGGATAGATATGTTAATGATATTTAGTCCTTCTATCAATGAATAGGAAATATTCTTCCATTTATTTAAGTATTCATTGATTTATTTTAACAGTGATGTGTAGTTTTCTGGTAAGTCATTTACATTTTTAGATAAATTTATTCCTAAGTGTAGTCGTTTGGCAGTTTGATGTAGTTATGAATTCCAAAAATATAACTGGATCATGCTTGTAAACTGGTATGCTACTCTGGGCATGATTAAGTTATGATTAGGGCATTAACTGGGCCACATCAGTAGGGCATTGAGCCCCACCCCTTGGTGGGTGGAGGAATCAAATATAAAAGGCAAGGCAAAGGACAGAGGAAGCAGTTTTGAGTAGCAGTTTTGATGTTGGAGTTTTGATGTTGGAGAGAAGTCCCCAGGAGAAGAGAAGCGAGCCATTCACCTGATAGTCTACAGCTGACCTTGTGGAGGAAACAGAGGAGCTAAGTCTGGAGAGAAATGCAGCCCTGGGAAAAGAGGAACCCAAGAAGTCTGAACCCTGGCAAACGTCGGCAGCTGTCTTGTTCCAACATGTAGCAATGGACTTTGGTGAGAGAAGAAACTTAGGTGTTATGGCCTGGTAACTGTGGACTTCTACCCCAAATAAATACCCTTTATAAAGACCAACCCATTTCTGGTATTTCACATTAGTACCCCTTTGGCTGACTAATACACTAGGTATTTGATTTTTTAAGTTACTATTGTAAATGAATTTTTTTCTTGATTTCCTCCTCAAATTGCTCGTTATTGATGTACAGAAATGCTACTGATTTTTGAGCAATCAAAATCTTATAGCCTGCAATTTTAATGACCTCAATTATAAGTTCTAGAAGCTATGTTGTAGATTTCTGAAAGCTTTCTATGAGTAGAATCATGTGGTCTGCAAATAGTGAAATTTTGACTTCTTCCTTTCCAATTTGGATGCCTTTTATTTCTTTTTCTTGCATCAGTGCTTGAGCAAGTACTTCTAAGACAATGTTAAATAGGAGTGGTGATAGTGGGCATCTTTGTCTTTTTCCTAATCTTAGAGTGAAAGCTTTTCGGATTTCACCATTGTATATGATGTTAGCTATGAGTTTTTCATGTACACCCTTTACCATGTAAAGAAAGTTTCCTCCTATTCCTATCTTTTGCAGTGTTGTATTTTGGTGAATGCTTTTTCTGCATCTATAGAAATGATTATGTGATTTTCTTATTTTGATCTGTTTTTGTGGTGAATGACATTGATTGATTTTCTTATGTTGAACCAATCTTGCATACCCAGGATGAAACCCACTTGGTCATGGTGTATAATTCATTTGACGTATTATCAGATACAATTAGCAAGTATTTTGTTGAGGATTTTAGCATCTCAGTTCATTAGAGATAATGGTCTGTAATTTTCCTTTCTTGTGGTGTCTTTGTTTGACTTTGGTATTAGGGTAAAGTTGGCATCATAGAATGAGTTAGGCAATGTTCCTTCTACTTCTATTTTTTGGAAGAGATTAAGTGGGATTGGTGTTAGTTCTTTCCAGAAGTTTTGGTAGAATTCACCTGTGAAGCAATCTGGTCCAGGGCTCTTCTTAGTTGTGAGATTTTTAATGATGATTGTACCTCTTTACTTGTGATTGGTCTGTTGATTTCATCAATTTCTTCTTTCATCAATGTAGGCTGCTTGTGTGTTTTGAGGAATTTGTCTAGCTAAGGTTTTGTCAATCTTATTGATCTTCTCGAAGAATCAGCTTTGGTTTTGTTTATTTTTTCCAGTGCTTTCTTATATCCTCTATCATTTCATTATGCTCTAATCTTTGTTATTTCCTTCTTTCTACTTCCTTTGAGGATAGTTTGCTGTTCTTTTTCTAATTCCTCTAGGAGTGCAGTTAGGCCTTTGATTTTAGCTTTTTCCCTTTTTTGATATATGAATTTATTTCTATAAATTTCCCTCTCAGTACAGCTTCTTTGCGTCCCATAGATTTTGATATGTTTTATTGTCATTTTCATTCATATCAAGGTAGTTAGTGATTTCTTTTGAGATTTCCTCCCTGTCTCACTGTTTGTCCAAGAGTGTGTTGTTTAACTTCCATATCTTTGTGCCTAGTTTGGTTCTTAGGCTCTTACTGATTTCCAGCTTCATTCCATTTTGGTCAGAGAAATTACTTTGTATGATTTTAAACTTTCTTACTTTATTGAGAATTTTTCTGTGGCCTAGCATGTGGTCTGTCTTGGACAATGATTCATGTGCACTTGAGAAGAATGTATATTCCACTGTATTTGGGTGTAGTGTTCTGTACATGCCTATTAGGTCCAGATTCTCTAAATTATTATTCAATGTCTTTGTTTCTTTATTGATCCTCTGTTGAGGTGTTCTGTCTAATGGTGATAATGATGTGTTAAAGTCCCCCACTGTAATTGTAGAGGCATCTATTTCTCCATTTAATTTTTCCAATGTTTGCCTCATGCATTTTGAGGCACCCTTGTTAGGTGCATAAAAATTTAGGAAAATAAAAACTAATACAAGCAAAAAATAATTAAAAATACAAAGGAATAAGAATCATAAAGCTGGAATAGAAAAAATGAAATAAGAAACAAAATAGAGGGAAAAAAATATAATGATTTAAAAGGCCAGAATGATGAGGATAGGAAAAGAAAGGAAAAGAAAAAAGAAGGAGAAAAATATATATAAAAAGAAGGTTAGACAAGAAGAGGTAGAATGAAGGAAAATCAATAGAGACAGAAGACCAAAAAATGTTGGAAAGAAAAAAGTAAAGTAGGTATAAAAAATAAGTAAGGTGATAGAGTATAGTTGCATATTGAAGGGTAGGACAGGTGGGTAGTGATATTCCTGGGTTTGGTGGTGCAGGGTTGACAGGACATTTTTGAATGTCCCAATCCGTTAATTATATTTTAGTTTTAGTTTTTTTTTTCTGAGTTTCCATGTATTTTACCTCTTCCATTTAAGCTTATCATTATTGTTTCATATTCCTATTAATTGTATTTGGTTATTATATGGGCTTCATCTTCAAGGAAGGTTTAGATCACAGAAGGGTTACAATGGGGGCTGTAGAGGATCATTGGTGGGGGGCATCTGTGATGGGGGATTCATGAGAGGAAGTTCATCTGAATATACATGGAAGATATATAAAATTGTTCAAATGATCAAGGGATGGGGCATGGTTACGGTAGGTAGACAATCACTGAAAAAATGAGGTAATACTGAATTCCCAGCCTGGAGGGCTCTGCCACATTCTCCAAGGGAGCAAAAAAAAAATGTCCCCTGAGTGCAGGGGCAGTGTCTGGCAAAGGAGGAGAGTCCACTGATGGGTTCTTGTTATTGATGACTAGCTTTATGAGTCTTTGCTCTTGTAATTGAAACTTAGCCTACTGCTATGGGGTGCCTAAGAGTTGCCACCTGAAAGCCTCCTTGTTGCTCAAATGTGGCCTCTCTTTAAGCCAAACTCAGTATATGAATGCATTACCTTTCCCCCAGTGTGGGACGTGACTCCCAGGGATGAGCCTCCCTGGCAACGAGGTATTAATACCAAGTGCCAACTGGAAATATGACTGGAAAAAGATCTTGAATAAAAGGGGGGAAAGGTAAAAAACAAATGAGTTCATGTGGCTGAGTGACTTCAAAGGGAGTTGGGAGGTCATCCCAGAGGTAACACTTATGCACACCTCAGTAGGATCTCATAGATCACAAAAGTGGATATCACCCCACACAGAGGGGCTCCTGAGGGCTCTGGAGACACCCAGGTCCTATATAATGGGGGATAGCTCCAGAGATTGATGCCTTATCAGTGGGCTCTACTTTGGAATCTGTGCTCCTGAGAGTGACAGAGTTGGACTCAAATAAGTCCTCCCTGCACATGGTCCATCAGTACCTCCTATTCAAACCTATATTTGATGCTTGAGTTTGTAGGTATACTTCCAGAGACTGGAGCCTCTGGCCTGCCTATGTGTCAGCTGTGCCTGGAATTTTGGTGGAGCTGCAACTCCTATTCTACAGCTCAGTGGACTCACCCAAGTCACCTGGTGAGGAGACGATGATGGACAACAGCCATCCCAGGGAATGGAGAGAGCCTGCAGCTGAAGGCAGGATAATGCCATCCACCATATCCATGGGATATAAGCCCACTCTCACTTGGAGGTGGAGTGGACATCACCATCCCAGACTCCTCAGGATTGGGGGAAGAGCTATGGACTAGAGTTGACTTAATGGTATTCTGTTGTAGATATATTTTGATTCAAGCAATGGAAGAAATTATAACAGTGAATTGGAGCCAGTGGCCACTAGACACTTTCAGGGCAGGGAAGGGAAAAGCAGTTGTAATACAGGGGCTTTCTCAGGACTTGGGAATTATCCTGAGTGACATTACAATGACATATATAGGTCATTTTACATCATCATATAACAGCAGAACTGTGTGGGTGAGAGTGTGGTCTACAATGTGAACTATGGTCCATGCTTAGTGGCAAAGCCCCAGAATGTGTATAGCCATTGCAGGTGATGTGCCACACTGACGAAAGACGTTTATGTGGGATGTTATGGGAGGTGTGGGAGGTAGGGAACATGGGAATCCCTGTAATTTTTGTGTAACATTTATGCAATCTAAGCATCTTTTAAAATACATAAAAAATATATATAACTTTTATGTAAGCAAATGCACATATATGCATATATATTTATATATCATTTTACAAATTCAAAAAATAATAATAATTTAAAAAACCAAAAAAAAAAG
>JAQZBX010105088.1:0-10895 GCA_029593785.1 Cabassous unicinctus
GGTTACACACCCTAACCCTTTACCTAACCCTAACCCTAACCTAAACCCTAACCCTAACCTAACCCTAACCCTAAAACAACCATAAAACCAAACCCTAACACAAGACCTAACTCTAACCCTAAACCTATCTCTCAAACTAATCATAACCTAACCCTAACCCTAAACCTAACCCTAACACTAACACTAACCCTAACCCTAACCCTTACTCTAACCCTAACTGTAACCTTAACCCTAAACCCTACCCCTTACCAAACCCTTAACCTAATGCTAAAATTAATCTTATACATGACCCTAACCCGAAGCGTAAACCAATCCGTAACCCTAACGTAACCCTAACCCAACCCTAACCCTAACCCTAACCCCATCCCTAACCTAACCCTAACACTAACCCTTATCCTAACTGTAACTCGATCTCTAAACCCTAACCCTAACCAAACCCTAACCCTAATGCTAACACTAACCCAAACTAACACTAACCATAACCTAACACCAACCCTAACACTAAACCTAAATGTAAACACTAACCCTAACTTAACCATAACCCTAATCCTAACCCTAACTGTAAGCCTAACCCTAACACTAACACTAAACCCTAACCCTAACCTAACCCATACCCTAACCGAAAACCTAACCTAACCCTAACCCTAACACTAAACCTAACCATAACCCTCACCATAAACCCTGACCCTTACAAACACTAAGCCTAACGCTAAAATTAATCCTTTCCATGACCCTAACCCTAAGTCTAAACCAAACCATAATGCTAACCGAACCCTAGCCCTAACGCTAACCCTAAACCTAACTTATACCCCATCCTTAACTTAACCCTAACCCTAAACTTAATTCTAACTTAACTCAAACCCTAAACACTAACCCTAACCAGACCTTAACCCTAATGTTAACACTAACCCTAATTAATGCTTAACCTAATGCCAACCCTAACACTAAACCTAAACCTAAACATTTACCCTAACCTAACCATAACCGTAACCTAACCCTAACTTTAAGCCTAACCTTAACACTAACCCTAAACCCTAGCCCTAACCTAACCCTTCCCTTAACCCTAAACCTTTCCTTAAACCAAAAGCTAACCCTAACCTATCCCTAACCCTAAGCCTAACCCGAAACACTAAACCTAACCCTCACCCTAACCCTAACACAAAACCTAACCTTAACTTAACCCTAACCCTTACTCTAACCCAAAACTTAAAGCCAAACTCTAAGCCAAACTCTCACCGTAAACCTAAACCTAACCCTAATACTAACCCTAACCCTAACTTAACGCTAAAACTAACTCTAACCCTTAGCCTAACCATAACCCAAACCCTAACACTAACACCAAACCCTAACCCTAACCACAACACTTACCCTAACTCTAACCTTAAACACTAAACCTAACCCTAACACTAACCCTAACCCTAACCCATACGCTAAACCTAACTGTAAACCTAAACCTAAACTCTAAACCTAACCTAACATTAACCCTTATGCTAACACTAATCCTAGCCCTAATCCTAACCCTAACCCTAATACTTACCCTAAACCAATGCATAACACTACTCTGTCCCTAACCCTAACTCTGAACCTAACCCTAAACCTTAATCCAAACCTAAAGCTAACACTAACCCTAAACCTAACCCTAATCCTAACTCTAACCAAACCCTAACCTAACCCTATAAATAACCGTAAGCCTAACCCTCACCCTAACCCTAACACAAGCCAAACACTAACCCAAAGCCTAACCCTAAACCAACCTATATCACTAAAATAACCCTTACACAAATCCTAACACTAACCCTAAACTCTAAACCTAAACCTAACACTAATCCTAACCCTAACCCAAAAACCAAAACATAACCTAACACTAAGCCTAAACCTAAAACTTACCATAAGCGTAATCCCTAATCCAAATCTAACTCTAACCCTAACACTAACCCTAACCATAAATCCAAACGCTAACCCAAAACCTAAACCTAACCCTAACCCTAACCCTAACCCTAACCTAACCCTAACCCTAAACCTAACACTTACAGTGACCCTAACACTAACCCGAAAAGTAAACCTAAACCTTAACCCTAACATTACCCTAAACCTAACCCTAACCCTAACCAGAACCGAAGCTCTAACCCTAACATTCACCAAAACTTAATGCTAATGCTAACCCTAAACTTAACCCTAACCCTAATATAACACTAAACCTAACCGTAATCCTAAAGTTAACCCTAACCTGACCATTATACTAACCCTAACCCTAAACATGAACAGAACCCTAACACTAAACTAATATTAACCTTAAACCCTAACCCTAACCTAAGCATAACCATAACCCTAACACTAATCCTAAGCCTACTCCTAACCCCAAACCTAACCCTAACCTAACACTATCCTTAAACTAAACAAAACCCTATCCCGAACCTAACACTAAACCTAACCCTAACCCTAACCCTAACACTACACCCTAATCGAAAACTCACTCGAAACCTAACCCTAACCCTAACCCTAACCCTAAACCAAACCTAACTGTAACCCTAAACCAAAACTTAAGCTTAAACCTAACCTAAGCCTAATCTTAATCCTAAAACTAACCGAAACCCTAACCCTAAACCAAACCAAACCATAAGCCTAACACTAAGCTAAAGACTAACCCTAAACCGAACCATAACCCTAACCTAACCCTAACCCTAACACTACACCTAAACCCTAAACCTAAAAGTAACCCTAACCCTAAACCTAACACTAAGTCTATACCTAACACAAATCCTAACTCTAATACAAAACCCTAACCCTAACCTAACACTCTCCCTAACACTAACTCTAACCCTAACCCTAATTCCTAACCCAAACCTAACTCTAATGCATACCCTAACCCTAACCCTAACCCAAAACCCAAATCCTATCCCAAACCCAAACTCTAAACCCAAACCTATCATTAAACAAATCCTAACTGTAATGCTAACCCTAATCCTAACTCTAAACCTACCCTAACCCTAAACCAAACAATAACCCTAACCTAAACCTAACCCCAAACCTAAACCTAAACCTTAAACCTAACCCTAACGCAAACCCTAAGTGAACACTAATCCTAATGCAAACCTTAATCCTAACACTAAATCTAATCCTAAACCTATCCTTTGCCCTAAACCAATCCTAACCCTAACCTACCCGAACCCTAACACTAACCCTAACACTAAACCCTAAAACAAACCTTACTTTAACCCTGTCGCTAACCCTAACCTAGCTCTATCCTTAACCCTAACACTAACCATAAGCCTAACCCGAACCCAAACACTATCACTAACCCTTAACGTTAACACTAACCAAACCTTAACCACAAACCTAAGCCTACCAATATCACTAAAAAAGCAGTAATGCAACCCTAACCCTAACCCTAACACTAACCCTAACCCTAACCCAAACCTAAACCTAACCATAACCCTAAGCCTAACCATAACACTAACCCTAACCCAAAACCCTAACCCTAACCTAACATTAACCCTAAACCTAAGCCTTACCCTAACCCTAATCCCTAATCCAAACTTAGCTCTAAACATAACCCTAACCCTAACCCTAACCATAAATCCAAACCCTAACCCAAAACCTAAACCTAACCCTGGCCCTAACAATAACCTAACCCTAACCCTAAATGTAACCCTTACCCGAACCCTAACACTAACCCTAACCCTAAACCTAAACCCTAACCCTAACATAACCCTAAACCTAACACTAACCCTTACTGGAACCCCTACCCTAAACCCTAACATTACACAAATCCTAACCCTAATGCTATCCCAATCCTAACAATAACCCTAACCCTAAACCAAACACTAACCCTAATCGTAAACCTAACCCTATTTTAACCATTACCGTAACCCTAACAGTAAATGAAAACCTAACCCTAAAACTAACCCTAACATTAACACTAAACCCTAACCCTAAAACTTTACCCTAACCTAACCCTAACCATATCCCTAGCGCTAAGCCTAATCCTACCCCCAAACCTAAACCTAACCTAACCCTAACACTAAACCTAACCGTAAACCAAACCCTAACCCTAACCTAACCCTAAACCTGACTCTAACCCTAATACTAAACTCTAACCCATACCTCAATCTAACCATAACCCGAACCCTAATGCTAAACGAAACCCTAACCAAAACTTAAACCAAACCCTAACACAATCCTAACACAAAACCTTTACCCAAACCATATTCTAACCTTAACCCTAACCCTAACCCTAACCCAATCCCAAACTCAACCCTAACACTAACCCTAACCCTAACACTTACCCTAAACCTAAACCTAGCCCTTAACACTCCCCTAACACTAACCCTAACCCTAACCCAAACCCTAACACTAAACTAACACTAAACTTAACCTAACTGTAACTCTAAATCTCAAAACTAACCGTAACCCTAAGAGTAACCCTAACCTAACACTAACTCTAACCATAACCCTAATCCTAAATTCTAACCCTAACCAAACCCTAACTCTAAAGCTAACCCTAACCCAAACACTAAAACTAACCCTAACTGTAACCCTATTTTAAACTCTAAAACTAACCTAACCCTAACCCTAACAGTAAACCCTTACCCAAACCTAAATCTAAACCTAAACCTAACCTTAACAGTAACCCTAACTCTAACCCTAAACAAAATTTCACCTTAACCTAACCCTAACCATAACACTAAAAACTTACTCAAACCTAACTCTAAACCTAAACTTAACCATAACAATAAGCCTAACCCTAAACTTAACCCTAACCCTAACTGAAACCTAGCCCTAAACCTAACTGTAAGCCTAACCCTAACCCTAACCCTAACCCTAACATTAACCATAAACCCTAACCCAAACCTCTCCCTAAACCAAACCCTAAAGCTAACCCAAGCCTAACCCTAAACCTAATCCTAACCCTAGCCCAAACCCTAAACCTAACCCTAAGCCTAACCCAAACCTAACCCTGACACCAACCCTAACACTAACCTTAAACACAACCTAAATGTAACCCTAACTCTAACCCTTATCCTAAACCAAACCCTCACCCTAACCGATCCCTAACCCTAACCTACCCTAAACACTAATCCAAACCTAACCCTAACCCTAACCCAAAACCAAAACCCTAACCTAAACTCTAACCTTAAGCAAAACCATAACACTGACGCAAAACCCTAACACTAACCTAAACCTAACCAAAACAGTAACCCTAAACCTAAACCCCAAGTTAAACCAAATTCTAACCCTAACCTTAACCCTAACCATGTGTTCACATTTGAGAGAAAGCAATTGCATAGCAGCCAAACAAATCCTAACCCTAACCCTAACCTTAACTAAACCCTAACCCTAACCTAACCCTAACCTTAGCCCTAACCATAAACCCACATCCTAACCCATACCCTAAACTTAAACCTAACCCTAACCCAAACCTAAACCTAACACTAACCCTAACCCTAAACCTAAACCTAAACCCTAACCCTAACATTAACCCTAAGCCTAACCTAATCCTAACCCTAACTCTAATCCTAAACATAAGCCTAAACCTAACCATAACCCTAACCTAATCGTAAACTTAAACCTAACCCTAACCTAACCCAAACACTAGACCTAAACCTAAACCTAAACCCTAACCCTAACATAACCATAACCCTAACACTAACCCTTAGCAGAACCCTAACACGAAACCCTAACATTAAAAAAATCCTAACCATAATGCTAAGCCTAAACCTAAACCTAACCCTAACCATAAACTAAACACTAACCCTAACCCTAACCATAAACCTTACCTAACCATTACCCTAACCCTAACCCTAACGTAACCCTAAACCTAACCATAACCCTAAGCATAACCCTAACACTGACTCTTACCCTAAACCTATACCCTAACACTAAACTAACCCTAACCCTAAACATGACACTAACCATAAACTCAAGCCATGACCAAAACTGTAACCCTAACCCTAACACGAACACTAAACTAAACCTAACCCTAATCCTAACGCTTACCCTTACCATAACTCCCACGCAAACACTAAACCCTAACCCTAACCCTAACTCTCACCGAACCCTAAACTTAAACCTAACACTAACAATAACCCTAACCCTAACACAAAACCGTAACCCATACCTAACCCTAACCCTAACCATAACCATAAGCCTAACTCTGAACCCTAATCTAAACCTAACACTCACCCTAACTCTGAACCCTAATCCAAACCTAACACTAACCCTAAACCTAACCCTAACCCTAAACCAAACCTTAACCCTAAATTAAGACTAACCCTAACCTTAACCCGAAAACTTAACCCAACCCCTAACCCTAACCCTAAAATTAACACTAACCCAACCTAATCCAAACCCTAACCATAAGCATAACCCTAAACCTAACAGTAACAATAACCTTAAACCCTAACCCTAATGTAACCCTAAACCAAACCATAACCCTACATCTAACCCTAACTCTAACTCTAATCCCAACCCTAAACCCTAACCCTAACCTAACCCTAACCCCAAAACTAACCCTGACCCTAACCATAAACACAATCCCTAAACCTAAACCTAACCCTAACCCTAGCCTAACCCTAACCCTGAACCTAACACTTTCCCTACCATAACCCAAGCCCTAACACTAATCCTTAACCCTAACCCTAACCTTGACCCTAAACATAACACTAACCATGAACCCTAACCTTACCAAACTCTAACCCTAACACTAACCCTAACCCTAAAACTAACCCTAAACCAAACCCTAAGCCTAACTTAACGCTAAAACTTACCCTAACTCTAACCCTAAACCTAAAACCTATCCCTAACCTAAACCTAACCCAAGCCCTACCAAACCCTTACCCTAATGCTGAGACTAATCCTAAACCTAATCCAAACCCTAAACCTAACCCTAACCCTAAACCAAACGTTAACCCTAACAAAACCCTAATCCTAAACCCTAACCCAAACCTAACTCTAACCCAAACCCTAAACCTATCTCTAAACCTAACCTAACCCTAACCCTAACCCTAACACTAACCATAAGCCTTACCTTAACCCTAACCCTAACACTAACCCTAAACACTAACCCTAACCTAACCGTTACCATAAACTTAACTGTACCAAGGTCACTAACAAAACCCTAACCCTAACGTCACCCTAAACCTAAACGTAACCCTGACCCTAAACCCTAATCCCAACTTAACACTAACCATAACACTAAGCCTAAACCTAAACCCTAAGACAAACCAAACTCTAACCCTAACCCTAACCTTAACCGTGTGTTCACATTTGAGTGAAAGCAAGTGCATAGCAGTCAAACAAATCCTAACCCTAACCCTAAACCTAACCAAAATGTAACCCTAAACTAAACCTAACCCTGATCCTAAACCTAACTCTAAACCTAACACTAATGCTAACCCTTAACCCTAACCCTAAAACTAAACCTAAACCTAAATCTAAACCTAACCCTAACCCTAACCCTAACCTAAACCTAACACTAACCCTAACACTAAACATAAGTTTAAAGCTAAACATAACACTAACACTAACCCTAAACCCTACCCTAACCTAACCCTAAACCTAACACTAAGCCTAACCCTAACACTAACCCTCTCCCTAACACAAAATACTAACCGTAACCCTAACCTCAACAATAAACCTAAACCTAACACTAAACCCTAAACCTAACCTTAGCCCTAACACTAAACCCTAAACCAAACCTAACTCTAAACCTAACCTATCCTAAGCCTAACCCTAAACCTAATCCTAACCGTAAGCCTAACACTAACCTTAATCCTAAACTAAACCCTCACCCTAAATTAACCCTAAACACTACCCTAACACTAAACCTAACCAAACCTGAACCCTAACCCTAAACCATACACTAAACCTAACCTAAACCTAAACCTAACCCTAAACCTAAACCCTAACCCTGACTCTAACCCTAACCATAAACCTAACTCTACACCCTTAACTGAACAAACCCTAATGAAACATTACCGTAACTTAACTGTAACCCTAAATCTAACCCTAACCTTAACCCTAAACCTAAACATAAGCACTAACCGTACCCCTAAATGTAACCCTAACCCTAACCGAAACATAAACTAACCCTAACCCTAATCCGAACCTAACCATAACCGTAAACCTAAACTTAACCCTAACACTAACCCTAACCCTATACCTAACTGTAACCCTAAACCTAACTTAACCCTTATCCTAAACCGAACCCTAACCTGGAACCTAAACACAAAACCTAATCCTTACCCTAAACTTAACCATAACCCTAACCTAAACCTATCCCTAACCCTAACCCAAACCTAAACCTAACCCTAACTAACCCTAACTTTAACCGTAAGCATAACACTAACTCTAACACAAACACTAACCCTAAACCTAACCCTAAACTATCCCTAACCTAACCCTAAACCTAACCCTAAGCCTAACCCTAAACCTAACCCAAACCCTGACACAAAACCCTAAACCTAAACCTAACCTCAACCCTTCCCTAAACACTTAACCTAAATACAAAACATAACCATCACCCTACACTAACACTAACCTTAAACATAAACCAAACCTAACCGTTACCCTAAGCCTAGTCCTAAAACAAACCCTCACCCTAACCTATCCCTAACCCTAACGCTAAACACTAATCCAAACCTAACTCTAACCCTAACCCTAAATCTAACCCTAAACAAAATGCTAACCCTAAACTAACACTACACTAACCCTAACCCTAACCCTAAACCTAAACACTAACCCTAACCTAACCCTAACACTAACCCTAACCCTAACCATAGCCCTGTTCCTAAACCCTAACCCTAAACTAACCCTAACCATAACACTAACCCTAACCTTAAACCCTAATTCAAACCAAACTCTAACCCAAACCCTAACCCTAAATGTGTGTTCACATTAGAGTGAATGCAAGTGCAAAGCAGCCAAACAAATCCTAAACCTAACGCTAACCCTAAACAAACCCTAACCCTAACCTAACCCTAAACCTAAACCTAAACCTAACCCTAAATTTAACGCTCACCCTAATCCTAAACCATAATCCTAAACCTAAAACTAAACCTAACCCTAACCCTAACCTAAACCTAAAACTAACCCTAACATTAACCGTAAGCGTAACCCTAACCATAACACTAGCACTACCTTAAACCCTTACCCTAACCTAACCCTAAACATAACCCTAAGCCTAAGCCTAACCCTATCCCTAACACAAATCCCTAACCCTAAACCTAACGTCAACCCTATCCCTAACCCTAACCCCAAAACCCTAAATCAAACCGAACTCTAAACCTAACCCTAATCCTAACCCTAACCCTAACCCTAATCCTAACAGTAACCCAAAACCTAAACCTATATTAAACCTAACCATAACCATAACCCTACCAATAACCCTAACCAAACCCTAACCCTAACAAAACACTAACACTAACACTATCCCTAAACACTAACCCTAACGTTAACCCTAACCCAAAACCTAACTGTAACTTAAACATTACCCTAACCCTAACCCTAAACTTAAAGGCAAACCCTAAACCAAACCCTAACTGCAACCCTAAACCTAACCCTAATGCTAACACTAACCATAAACCCTAACACTAACCCTAAAACTAAACCTAACCCTAACCCTTACCCAAACCCTAACCGTAAGCCTAACCCTAACAGTAACCTCAACACTTACCCTAAACCCTACCTCAAACCTAACCCTAACCCTAACCCTAAGGTTAACCTTAACTCTAACCCTAATCCTAACACAATACCCTAGCCCTAACCCTAACCTCAACACTTACCCTAACACTAACACTAAACCCTAAAACAAACCCTAAACCTAACCCTAACAGAACCCTAACCCTAAACTGAACCTGAAATGTAAACCAAACCCTAAACCTCACCATAAGCCTAACTGTTACCCTAAACCTAACATTAGCCATAAACCCTAACCATAATCTCACCCTAACACTAAACCTAACCCTAATCCTAAGCCTAGCCCTAACCCTAACCCAACGCTAAACCGTAAACCTAAACCTAACCTAAACTCTTACCCAAACCCTAAACCTAAACCCAAAACCTAAACCTTACCCTAACCCTAACATTAAATTTAAAGCTAACCCAACCATAACCGTAAACCTAATCCTAAACCAAGCACTAACCCTAACTTAAACCAAACCCTAAGCCTAAACCTAAACCCTAATCCAAACCTAACTCTAAACCTAACCCTAAATCTAACCCTAAACCAAATCCTGACCCTAAACTAAACCTTACACTTCCCTAAACCTAATCCTTACCTAACCCTAACACAAAGCCTAACCCTAACACAAAACTCTAACCTTAACATTAACCTCAACAATTACCCAAACCCTGAACCTAAAACATAAACCTAACCCTAGCCCTAAACCAAAAACTAACGCTAACAGTAATCCTAAATCTAAAGCCTAATGCTAACCTAACCCTAACACTTATGCTAACCCTAATCCTAGGACTAATCATAATCCTAACCCTAACCCTAACCCTATAACAAACACTAACCCTCACCTAACCCGAACACTAACCCTAAACCTAAACCCTAACCCTAACCTAAACCTAACCCTGACCATAACCCTAACCGTAACCCTAACCCTAAAACCTTAAACTAACCAAACCCTATCCCTAATGCTGACATTTACCCTAACCTAACCCTAACCTTAAATCTTACCCTAACCATAACCTTAAGCCTAAAGATAAGCACTAACCCTATCCCTAACCCAAAACCTAAGCCTAACCCTAACCGAAACCGTAAGGCTAACACTTACACTAACCCTAACACTAACCCTAAACCATAACCCTAACCTAACCCTAACCCTAACCCTAAACTTAAGCCTAAAACTAACCCTAAATCTAATCCTGACCCTAAACACTAGCCCGAA
>JAQZBX010105089.1:0-10885 GCA_029593785.1 Cabassous unicinctus
AAAATACAAATATTGTATGAAGTCACAGTTATGAAATAATGAGAATGAACAAACTCAAAGTTATAAAATAGAATATAAGTTAACAGTGACCAGGTAGGGGAAAGGAGAGTTAATGCTTACTTGATACAGAGTTTCTGTATAGCATGATGGAAAATTTTGGTATTGGATAGTGGTTATATAACACATCATTCTGAATGTAATTAAACCACTGAAATGTACACACAAAAGGCTTCAAAATGGGAAAATTTAGTCTATATAAATGCTACCAGAATCCAAAAAAATTTACAGAACTATACAATTCAAAGAGTGAACAATAAGGAAATTTATGGACTATAGATCATAGAATAATTTCAGTAATATTGTTTCATCTATTGTAACAAAAGGATCATATTAATACAGAATGTCAATAATAGGGGAAATTGTATTGGTAGGGGATATAAATAGTAACTATATTTTCTCCATTATATAGTCACAAACCTACAACTGCTTAATAATATATTGAATATAAAGAAAAGAACTAGCAAAAGTATTTCTTAATGATAAAATTTGAATTTCAAGAGAAATTTAGAAATTAAGGAAAACCTCTTTCTTCCAGATAAATTTACCTTCCCAGTTCTTAAAATTCCTGACTGATAGGTTTGTTTATGATATTAATAAATATGTTTTGTAATGGTAAAATGATATATGTCATATTTTTAAGATCTGTGAATCAATATTTTCAAGATGAACAGTACTTGATATTACAAAATCATGACAGTTTGAACCTAATCAAATTGCTAATTAAGTAATGGATGGAAATCAAAGAAATAAGAAAAACTCACTAATTTTTCATATTCCAGATTGGAACTATTCTTTAAGAAATCACAACTTGTTGAGTTTTTGTGTAGAATATTAGTATTAAAGAAGTATATGAACAGCTATATAAATTAATAATCTAATACCCCTAAAGTTTTCTACCCATATAACAGAGTAAGGTCATAGTTTCTTCACACTTATCAACCAAAAAAACATTTTACAATAGAATAAGTGAAGTAGTTATTGGAATTCAGCTATCTTCCAGTAAGCCATGATCAAAGAGATTTTCAAAAGGATAAAATAATGCCTCCCCTAAATAATTTCTTTGGCTTTGGGGAGTAACATATTTTAAAAATGCATTACTGCATTAAAATATAAGTGATTTATTACTTTCAATAAAAAATAATTATTTAAATTACATCAATTATAATTCCTAATATGGTAATTTTCCATAGATATAAAAGAGAATTATAAATTATTTAGAGTTTTCAATAATTAGACCATAAATTTTTCCTGAAACCAAAAACCATGAGTTGATTTATGTAAATTATATTAAATTTTGCTTTGCACTATATATAGTATATAGGGCAACATACTGCTGTATGAATTTTGCCTACAATTACCCTCTTTTGAGTGCAAAATTTTCTTGAAAAGATTACAATATGCTATTATTACATGCCTGGTCATCAGTTTCTCTCTTACTCATCTTCAAATGCAAGCCTGTATCTTTCATACAAGTATTTTGTTTCATTCTGAATTATCTTGCCATACCAAGAATCCTTTTAGACTCTCTAATGCTGAAGAAAACATCAAAGTTTTGCTTTTCTGTCCAAAATAAACACACAGCATTTGGAATGATTATAAATGTAGGTAAAAATTTGCTGGTGATCTGTGAAACCCTGAGTGTCCCCATTTGTGGTGAAGTGTAAAATATCCAATACTAAGTCCAGGGGTATTCTGCTATCATAGATTTAAGATCTGTTCTCTCCTGACCAAATGCTCTGTGTCAAATTGTGCAACTGTGTTGATAACATGTGGGCATATGTGGAGATTTCTATATTTTAGTATGTATTTCCAAGTCTTTCCTTGAATAGTCTTAACCTATCCCACATTCTGATACACTCTTGATTATCAATGTTTAATAGGAATTTTCAGAAAATGACAAATAGACTGGAATCCTCAGAACTGCCTTTTATTAGAGTAAATTAATATCTGAAAAATAATTTCCACTGTTGTCTTATACATTACTTGTAAATCTCTTCAAAGCACTTTTAAATATATATATATATTTTATTAGAAAAGTTGTGAGTTTACAAAGCAATCATACATAATGTGCAAAATTCCCATACATCACCCGTCCACCAGTACCTTGCATTGTTGTGGAACATTTGTTACACATTATTAAAGAATATCATCAAAATTATACTACTAACTATGGTCCACAGCTTACATTAGGTATGTTTTTCGATACACCCCTCTATTATTAAAACCATGTATTAGTACTGTACATTTGTAGTAGTTCATGAGAGAACATTCTCATGTTTTTACTGTTAACCACTATCCATCATTCACCATATCGTTCACAGTGTTATATGGTGCAATGCCTTGTACAATCCATTCAAAGTGTACACTATGTGGCCCTAATTTTCATCACAATGTTGTGCAGTCATTCCCTTAGTAATTTTTTTTCAAATTTTTCCTCAGTTGAATAGAAAAAAATCCCATACCCACCTATTATTTACACTTAGCATTGATATAGTACCTTCTAGACATCGATGCAAGAATATTACAATATTTTTCTTAACTGTTGTCCATAAATTAAATTAATTGCATTTTCCCATGCATCACCATATTCTTGCCATCTTGTAATTGTAATGTACATTTCTTCTTTTTCATAGAACATTCTCATATTTGCACTATTAACCACAATCCTTATCCACTGCTTGGGTTCACTATGTTATTCAGACCCTAAATTATCCTCTAGCCTTCTTTCAATTGACATTTATGTCTTAGACTACCCCTTTCAGCAAACGTCACATTTATAAACCAGCAATGCTAGTTACACTCACTATAAAGTCTTACCATCAACTCTACCTTTTCCACACATTTTTAGTCAATCTAATTAAAAACTCTGCATTCATTATGCCTCACTACCCATTCTCCGTCCTCGTTCTATCTCCTAGTAAACTATACTCTAATTTTAACTTCACACACTTATTATTCATCTTTAGTTCATATTAGTAATACCATAAAATATTTGTCCTTTTGTGTTTAGCTTATTTCACTCAGTATAAGGCCCCCAAGTTTCATCCATGTTGTCATATATGTCCCAATTTCATTTATTCTTACAGCAGCATAGTATTCCTTCATATGTATATACCATTTTGTTTATCCTTTCATTAGTTGATGGACAATTGCGTAGTTTTTCCTTCAGAATACTTTTGATTAGAGACCCATATTGTGCCAAACCTAATTTACTTGCTTTTATTTTAAAATTAATTTTAAACTGCATCTTGTTTTTCCTTAATTTAGTAGTTTCTGGTCATTTTTTGCCTGTTCTTGTTGTTGATAATTATAAACAGTGTATGATTTTCCTTTTTTCCATAATGTCAATCCAAATACTTAGAAACAATTTTACTGGGTTTCCACAAGTATATAGATATATTTTAATGTAAATAAGTTATTTTTATGATGTGACATAAAATTTAAAATGCATTGATTCACCAGTGAACTATTAAACTGTTTGAATACAACACATTTGCTAACTTTAGCAAAAAAATCTAAACTAATTTTATTGATTATATGCACTATTAGGAATTTAACCAAGCTCAAATGTAAAGCCAAGGTATCCTTTCCAATCAGGAGTTGAGGGAAACATGGCCTCTGGAGGGTGAAACCCCTATTCTTCCTGGTCTCCTAACAGGGAGGACTATTAGGTGAGCTTCATAAAGAGTAACTGTGTGTTGAAATAATCTAGAAGGAGAATCCCTCATATGGTTAAGGCTTAATATAAATCTCCCTGATAAGGAATTCTGTGATATTTGTTCAGTTAAAAAAGAGGCAGGATCATGGATCTTGTAAAGTTTCTATCATTGTACAAAAGATTTATTCATGTTACAGAAGATAAATGGGATTCATCATTTACCAGGTATAATTTTATGTTTAAGTTCATGTTTTTATTTAAAATGACTGAAGAAAAATTATCTGAGGAGTTGTGATTGGTCTCATGATGATTAGTATATTTTATTTCTGTTCCATAATATAAATTCTCATAGACTATTAAAAATATCAAAAATGTAATATTACCAAAATTACCAAGAAAGAGAACTAGCAGAGGGCACTAAAAATGAAAGATTATTTGAACTAGATTGTAAAGTATAGCTAAGATATCTATCCACATAAGGAATAATATTTTCACCAGAGATACCAAGTGAAGTTTTTCACATGAACACTTTCTTATATTTATTTGCTGGATATTAGGAACTAAAAATGACTCATGTAGAATTTGTAAAATGATATTATATTTCATGATTTTAGCAATTCATGAGGAAAAAGAGGTAATTCATGAGGTTTAATTCTCCCACTAATTTTGTTTTACCTCATGTTTTAAAATTATGAAGTAAATAATTTCTAAATATCTCTCAGCTAATAAAGAGCAAAGTAAAAAAACACCTCTGAAGTTTCTTTCTCTCTTTTTCTCTTGCACCCAAGCCATGATGCCATCTGACACAGAATTTGAATGGTTGCTTTATCCTAGGGAAACTTGAGAATTTATAAGAACCAAGGAAAGAGATGAAATCTGAACAACATAGGAGAGGAATGAAACTTCTAAGGAGCAATCATAAGATGCAGTTTTGATAAAGGAAAATTTTTAAAAACCCTCTTAAAGTCTACATATGTTCAACAAGCTACCTTAATTCAGTAGAATCATCTTTATCCCCGACTCTTGTATTTGATATTTAATAAAATTGTCAGTTTAAAGGAATTTTCCTCTTGATAAAAATGTAAGTAGAACAGATGAACATAAATGAAAGGTTTTTATAGAAAAAAAATTTGGATGAAATATTTTTCAAAAATACTGGAAATTCATATGTGTTCATCCAATGAACATAAATAAAAAATAATATTATGATTATTATCCACATGTTAGCAAAAATGTATATTATTTTAATTACAAATAATATACATAAATAAAATATTGATAAAATATTAATTTGAACATTGTTATGCTTATTAATCATGTATTCTAACTTTACCATGTATACAAGTTTAGTATGTATGAAATGATACTATTCAAGATAATTAGTTTTAGAGTTAAAAGTGTAATTAAGACTGAAAATATTTATTTATGAATTAGAATTCCACAAGGTAAGCAGAAGTAAAATAATTGTGGAAATAATAATTATTTTGAACAAGAAGTATTCAGTAAAATCTAGAAAAGGAAGTAGGCAAGCAATCTAGACAGGAGTTTGTCCTTCAAATATTGAAATTCATGTCTGATTTCAGGAAAGGTTCTTCATAGAGAAATAATATCAGGTGGGATGCTTTTCTTAGACATTATGTGTATGTGAGAAAGTAAACTAGAGAGAGAGAGAGCAAGAGAAATCTGGTACAAATTGCAAAAGAAAAAAAGAATAAATTATCAGAATCAAATAAAATATTTTTTGGATTGTGAGGCAAAAGAGGAAAGAAAGGGCTCAAAATAATGTCTTATATTAAAACTGAAACGAAATACTGGTGAGACATAATCTATATGGTCTCCTTTGGCTTAATCATCTGACGAATCATCGATAACTTTGAATTTTTAACTTTGTTATAGGAACATTTTCTAAGCCAGCTGGCGAAAGGGATATATCAGCAATCATATTAGTCAGCTGGTACATAAACAATATCAATAATAGCTGTAGACATTATGAACAAATGAGGCAATAGAGAGGCTTTCTTAGAGAGCATATCTGGCATGACCATTCACTAAGGAAGAAAATCAGCAAATCACTAGGGTCCAGGAAGTGTTTTAAGGATATTTTACTGACATAGTATAAATTTGACTCAGAAACTGAAATGCTTATGGGTTTTAATTTTATTTTAAATCATATAATGAACTTAGATATTCTGAATCTATGAATGTTAAAATTATTATATAGGAATAGTTAGGGAAAAAATGAAAACAGAAAAATGGCATTCGTAGATTTCAAATAATGTTTTTTTCCATTTTTTTAAGCTGAATTTGTGATGAAAACCATATATTATCAATGCTGGCATTTTATTCATGACTAATGGGGGTTGCCTCCAGTTAGTTTTTAGCTTATTACTTTGTCTACAGGGAGACTGTGACATATTAGAAAATATGGACAACCTCACCAGCTTCACTGTATTCCTCCTCATGGATATCACAACCTTCCGGGAGCTCCAAATCTCGCAAGGTCTAATGTTCTAAGTGAGTTATCTTGGATCCCTGACGGGGAATCTTTTTACTATTACACCCATTGTAATTAATCCATATCTACACACTCCAATATATATCTTCACTGGAAATTTGTCATTCATAGATCTTTGCCTTATTTCAGTTACTCTTCCCAAAATGACTGTTAATTCTATGACAGGCAGTAAGATGATATCTCTCCCTGCATGTGCCTTTCAGATTTATCTGTTTATCTTGCTTGTAGCTACAGAGCTCACCTTCCTAGTGGTAATGTCCTATGATCATTATGTTGCCATTTGCCACCCACTGCACTATGGGATCACAATCCCCCCACGTGTGTGGACACAGGGAGGTGGTGGCTCATGAGCAATAGGGTTGGTATATTCTGCCATCCACACAAGTATCATGTTCAGGCTTCCCTTTACAGAGACTAATGTGATCCATCAATATTTCTGTGATGTGTCTCAAATTTTGAAGACCGCTTCTTCAAATCTTCAGTTTTCTGAGTCTATAGTGCTTGTGTCATCTTACTATGTACTGTTTTTTTTTTTGTTTAAGTCCTAATTGATGCATTCTGTGGAATCCCATAACAAAGCCTTATCCACTTGTTCCCAACAGTTGGCAATTTTTATTTTGTTTTTTATTTCATTGCTGACTACTGCTTTTGGTTCCACTGCAAATGAAGCATCTCTCAGTAATATTCTCATGGCCATGGTCTTCTCCATGGTGCCCCCACGTATAAAACCCATTATCTATAGCCAACAGAATAGAGAGATTAATAATGCACTTGGAAGAATGTTCCAGAAAACCTTTTGGTATACAAGAAAGGTATTTTAATTAAAATTTAGGGAAAAAAAGAGATTGAAATTTAATTCATATTGGATATTTCTTCTTAAATAAAATGTATCCATGTCAAATATCAGGTTTTGTTTAACACAATTCCTTTTGTTTTACTGCATATGTGATAATGAGCTATAAATTTCTGTGTCCTAGTTTTCCAAATTCATAATAATGTGTAATTCATACATTCTCCTGGAAAATATTTCCCACATTGATAAAATATCAATGTTCATGTGATATCATGTTCATGATATCACATGAATATCAAGGATTAGTACCTTAACTGATACCTATACATTTGAGATAATTTCAAGGTACTGGATACCGTCACCTTGTAATAGAACAGTGAGTGTTTGAACTAGAATATTCAACACAAATTGCATTTTTGTGATCACCTTTATACAAACTTCTGTACCAAGGTTTAAAGTGTGTAGAATTGAGAAAAACTGCTTAATAAAGACATAATAATGTTAGAAAACTGGAAACATGTAAAAGGTCTTTTCTTTATTGAAAAGAGGATATAAATACCTGTCCCTTAAAACGGAACATGCTATGGATGCTTTGGATGTCTCCATGTGAACTGGCTGTTAAAGTGCATGCCATGCTCAATTCATTCTGCATTATGAAGAACAAGTAATATCTGAGGGAAGCTTATGAAAAGGGATGTACTTACCAGGGTGAATTATCTTTACTTCTGACCCCCAATTATCTCCTGTGCTCAGAACCAAGCGTGTTCACTTGGCAGGAGAAACACCATCTCCTACCAGATATGTGGACTGCCAGGTCATCCTTTCCCATATTGGCCCAAGCATTTTAAAATAATCTCTTGAGCCAATCTGATTCTGGTGAGCATGTTTTCTGACATCAAGCACACACTCTGGTCATATATCTGTCCCTGGCAGGGAGGGAACCAGTTTCCAATACTAGAACACACAAACACTGAAAGCAATGTGACACTTAACATATGTGCCCCATATTGACAAAGATTGAGACCAGCTGTCTATGGGAAAGTTACTCCCACTTGTGAAGCTGTACTTCTGTGTCTCTTCTCTATTTGAGTAAAATGTTGCTTCATCCAGTGATGTGTCAAATGTGTTTCATTTGGCACCCTTACAAGTGCTTTTGTTTGGTTTGACATTTCTTTAGGTGTCTCTCTTTCTGATCAACAAATAGATGTAGTTGACTGGATTGCCAAAAAATACAACATGCCATGGTGGAAACTTAAATGATTTTCAGTTCAGTCACCCAAGTGAAGTTTCAGTGCCATTAGGGGTGATTGCCTGACCTAAGAGCTTACCTCACACTGGTCATGTGAGGTGAAGTGGGATGTAGGTAGTATATCTTTTAACAGGGATGAATTAATGCAGCAGATAAAGGCAGAAATGAAGGAGATAGATTCTAGGAAATGTAAGGAAACTTTGTCCTGGCTCCTGGTCTCCTGCATGTTCCCCTGAAATTTTCCAACCCCCCCTCCCAATTACTCTATGGTTGCAAAAGATTTTAGAGAAGAGTCTCCTGAGCTCCACCTCATCTGGGTTGTTTGTAAACCCAGGTTAGTCCAGTTTGCATTCATGCCTAACTACCAATGGTGTTGCAAAAATTCAAGCTGTTGTAATTTCATTTTGTTTTGTTTTGTTTTAGAGAGAAAAATATGGAAATTAAGAGATATATATTGACAGAAGCCAGGAGAGGATATGTGGTTTTGTGTGGTGCATCTTTTCAATGAGGACATATTGCAGATTAACTTTTCTATGGCTGAGAATTGCAGTTTGGGAAAGTTAGTTACTGATCTTCTGCAAAACACATTTTGTCCCTATTACACAGGAAAACCAACAGGTTAGAGATATGAACAAGCTCAAGACACTTTTTGTTTGGGTTGCTGGGAGCATGAGAGTGGTTATCCCAACTGTGGAAGACATCCCAAAAAGTAAACCCAATGGAAAACTGTGAGTCTTTAAATGCCCTGAAGGTAAAGGTGATTGAAACTTGTCTATAATACTCTTCCTCATGACTGGATGTGGCTGAAACTCTTGGACAGCTTTGGAGACATTCATGAAAGAATACACATTTCAACTGAAGAATTACCTTTCCCTTTTCCTGCTCTCAGGGTTGATGGTGGGGAAAGTGGTGAGAAAGCTCCCCCTTAATGTCCCACTCTGGGATAGAAATAATGGAAGGTGACAACCATCTTCACTGAGACAGGCCACAGAGATGTGACACCGTAGCTGAGCAATTAGAGGTTGCCCTACCTGGAGAATATAAAGTGAACACAAAGAGCAATGAGAGAAAGAAAAGGATGGAGCCAGGCACAACCACTGGGCAATGTAGCTTTGGTTAATAAAGCAAAAGATAAATAGAACAAAATTTAATGGAATTCCTTTGAAAGAACTCAAACAACACTATTGGGAATAAAGGGGTCCCTCTAATTTAGTGTTAAGACCCTAGTATGATCCATAAAGGATTAGGAAAAAGAGGGTCGGATGTACTGAAAAATTTTTAGAATTCAACATAACCACCCTCTGAGGGTCAGGACAAACAAATACTGGACAAACCTGCTGCATTTAAAATATCTCTCTGCATTGTCTATGGGTTTAGACACCCTACCTATGGGAAACCATGACCCTAGTAAAGCTGAAATTCTATATCTCTTCTCTATGTAGTAAAACATTTCTCCATCCATTGTGATGTCAGTCTTACTTATATTGGTGACCCTGCACTATATTTTAGTGGCTTGAATTTTTTTTTAAATGTCTCTTCTTCTGACCCACAGAATAAAATGTAGCAATAAATAGAATTTGAACTTTGCATGCAGAATAGCAGATATTTCTTATATTATATGATACATTTCCTACCAAACATGTGTAAAAACCTAACCCACAATAGGGAAATAGGTTTTTTTAAAATTTGGATTCTCATCAGCTGAGCCAATATTTTGAAAGCTACATTAGTCATTTTATAACTCAAAATTGAATCCCATAAAAGTTGCTTTATTTTAAGGATTTCTGAAGCTCTATAATGGTATTTCATTTTTATTAGATATATTTTTATTAGATATAAAATAATGCATAAATACAGAGTTCCCATATACCACCCTATTATTAACAAGTTGCTTTGGTGTGGTACATTTGTTACAATTGATGAAAGCACATTTCCATAATTGTATTAACTATATTCTATGTTTTGAGTTTAGGGTTCGAGGAAAGTGGTACTTAATTCCAAATGTTCATGAGTGCTGTAGCAAATAGATCCTATAGTCCAGGAATGTGAGATGGTGGATATTTATGGAAAAGAACATTCACCAATGACTCTTTTCCCTCCCCTATATATCCCTCCTGCCAGTTTCATGGTGATAAGTTCCTGTACTTCATTCTAACCAAAGTAATTTTTGTGTGTTTTTATTTTTTTATATAAGAAGTTCTGAGTTATCAAAACCATCATGCATACCATATAGGATTCTCAAATATCACCCCACCACCAACATCTTACATTGTTGTGACACATTTGTTACAAATGATGAAAGAACAGTGTCATAATATTACTGCTATCTATAGCTTAAATTTGGTGTATTTTTCCCACAGGCAATCCCATTATTCACACCATGTATAAATATTGTATATTTCTGATAGAATATTCCCATATTTGTAATATTAACAGCAGTCCACCATTTACCACAGGGCTCACTGTGTTATACATCCCCTGCTTTGTACAATACATTCAAAGTGTACACTCAGTGACTTTCAGTTGCATCACAGAGTTGTGCTGTCATAATCTCAGACAATTTCATAACATTTTCATTACTCCAAAAGGAAAAATCCCATATCACCTTAC
>JAQZBX010105090.1:0-10885 GCA_029593785.1 Cabassous unicinctus
AAAAAGAAGGGTGTCCGGGAGGAAAGAGGAAAGAAATGCAAGCAAGAGACAACAAATAAATGGAGAAAAACCAAACAACAACACAAGCCAGAAGTCAAAGAAAGCTAAGGAAAAACAGTGTTCCTCTTTGGGCACTTGTGGAACCTCTCAGCCTGCTTGTGTGTATTAATCAATTGCCAGCAAGGTTCTATCTCCAGGTTTTGAGGCAGATTTTAGCTATTAAACTAAAGAAAAAAGAAGAATTCATTTTTTATTTTTAAAAGTGACTGTCTTTTTTTTTTGGCAAAATAAGGGACCCAAAATAAGTTCTCTTCTAAACCACCTCATTCACCGAGGGGACCCTAACTAGGCTTGTGGAAACTAATCAAGCACTTCCCACTTCCTGGCCTCCCCAGGGGAGGTGAACCTCTGATGCTTGTCAGTGCAGAATGATAAAATTGGCTGACTACGTCCCCTCTGGAGCCAAGCCTCAGTGTCACCTGGCTGCTGGGTAAATCAGGCTTCCTCAGTAGATTCACCTCTCCCCTCAGCCTGATGCTGCTTCAAGCCAGCTTATCTGGTCCCCGAAGCTATGAGGGGGTCCAGGCAGCCAAATACACAGAAGGGAAGCACCTCTCTTCCATCTTTCAGGACCCTCCCACTCTTGGAGAATGCTCCCTCTCACCAGGGTGCCGGTGGGAATTGAGGCGTATCCCCTGGCAGCTAGGTAAATCAACTTCCTCAGCAGATTCTCCCCTCCCCTCTGCCTGGTGTTGATTCAATCCAGCTATTTTGTTCCCCAAAGCTGCAAGGGGTTCCAGGCAGCCAAATCCACAGAGGGGAAACCCCTCACAACTTTTCGCCAGAACCCTCCCACTCTCAGAGAACACTCCCTCTCACCAGGTTGCCAGCGGGAGTCGTGACTCAAACCAGCCTTTTTCCCTGAGTATGGGGCTCAGCCGTCTGTGTTAACCACCACAGGCAGGCTTAAAACTCACAAATCTCTACCGAGAAATCCACGCCATCGAGCTGCCTCCAGATAGATGTCTTCAAGGTACTCGCTCTGTGTGCCCACAGCACAGACCCCTGGGAAGGACCCTGTCCCCAATCAGCCATCCTCAGAGAGCGAGTCTGCAAGTCCCCTCTTAAACTGATGCCATCTTGCCTCCTCCCTTTAGTGTTTCTTGAAGTGCAGGTTTATTATTGACATATTATCTATTTGTTACTGGCATATTGACAGTTTATCTGTGAATATTTTGAGCTCTCCCTCATTTTTGAATGCTAGCTTTGCTGGATAGAGAATTCTTGGCTGGAAGTTTTTTTCTTTTAGTACCTTAACTATATCATACACTTCCTTCTTTCCTCCATGTTTTCAGATAAGAAATCAGCACTTAATCTTATTGAGCTTCCCTTGTATGTGATGGTTCTTTTTTCTCTTGCTACTTTCAGCATGTCTCTTTGTCTTTAGCATTGGACAATTTGACAAGCACATGTCTTGGAGTAGGCCTGTTAGGATTTATATTGTTTGGGGTGTGCTGCACTTCCTGGATATGTAGGTCCAACTCCCTCAATAGGATTGGGATGTTTTCAGCCATTATTTCCTCCAACTCTCTTTTTGTCCCCTTTCCCTTCTCTTCTCCCTCTGGGATGCTTATAATGCGTATGTTTGTGCATTTCATGCTGTCATTCAAATCCCTAAGTCCCTGCTGAATTTTTTCTACCTTTTTATCTATCTATTCTACTATCTGTTTGATTTCAGATGTACTGTCTTCCACATTGCTGATTCTTTCCTCTGCCTGTTCAAATCTGGTGTTGTGTGCTTCCAGTGAATTTTGATTTCTTGGATTGTACCATTCATCACCATCATATTTGTTATCTTTTTATGTAAGTTTAGAATTTCTTCGATATATTGTTCCAGAGTCTTAATATCCTTAATCTCTCCCTTCACTTCATTAAGTTGTTTCATTATATTTGTTTGGACATATCTGATTAGTTGTTCCATGTTCTTCATCTCCTCCTGGTTTTTAGTTTGTTTGTTGGACTGGGCCATGTCTTCTTGTTTCTTGGTTTGAGTTGTAATTTTTTGTTGGTGTCTAGGCATCTGTTTATCTTGATGGGTTTATTTAGTTGATTAGCTTCTGTCTCTATTCTATGGTTTTATTTTGTTGTATTTGTATGTGTGGTTAGGTTTCACTTTGACACTTTGTTCCTCTTATTCTATTTCCTTGTTTATGTCTATGTTATTTTGAAAGAAAAAAATTCAGGACCAGAGAAAAAGAAAGATAGGAAGAGAAAAAGAATAATAGTATTAATAATAATAAAAGGTAGGGAAGCAACCATACAAGACCTAGGAAATTGAAAAATTAACACGAGTAAGAAGCACAGAGGAATACAATTAGAAAAGTGGAATTGAAACAATGAAATAAGAAACATAGAAAGAAAAGTATATAGAATGAATTAAAAGCCTGGAATGGTGAGAATAGGGGAAAAGAAAAGAGAAAAGAGGGAAAGAAAAAAGTAAAAAAAAGAAAGTAAACATAGAAAAAATGAGAGGGAGAGAAATAAAAACAAGAAAAATTGGAGACCAAATAAAACAGGTGGAATGAAAGAACAACAGAAAACAGAAGATATAATGATGAAGGAGAAGAAAGAAATAGCATAGGTAGAGTAAATCATTAAACAAAAGAGTAAAGGAAAAAAAAGAGGAAAAACAAATATGCAGAGAAAGAAAGGAAGGGGATACACAACAAGCAAGAAACAAGTCAGCAGTGACTCATTTAAAAAAAAAGGAGATAGAGGAAAAAACAAAAAAACAAAATTAAACACGGAAAAACATCCTTCTCTCTTAGATCCTAAGGAACTTCTCAGACTGCTGGCGTTCGTCAATCTTTTACCCTGAAGCCTGGCCTTTGCAGGTTTTGAACTGGGTTTTAGTGAGTAAAATAAGGGAAATTTTAAAAAGGGAACATTTTTTTTTTTTTTAAATAAATGTCCCAAGAACAGATAATACAAAGAGAATTTCTATATGTTCCCTGTCATAAAGTTTCAGCTGGATGCCTAATAACCGGTGGATCACTTCTCAAAGAAGAAGCCAGGAATCAACCCAGGGACCTTGTATATGCTAGGCAGGAATTCTTCCACTGAGCTATTCTGCCTCCTTAGGCTAATGAGCCTTTTAGAAGGCTATCAGACCTTTTTTTCCTTGAGCAGGTTTGATTCCCTGCAGTCTGCTGGAGGAGTGCTGATCAACTGCCTGTCTCTACCTCCTCTCTGATGTAATCCCTCTCTTTACTTAAGCAGCTGGGTGTAACCACCTACCTAAGGAGATCCCCCTCCCCTCTCCCTGTCGATTTGGAGTCCCTTCCAATATTCAACAGGGGCCCCTCTTCCTCATGGGGAATCTGCCATCACACCCTTGATAGCAGGGGGCCAGGGGCTTCACCTAGTCTATCCACCCTGAGGGCCAGGTATATGTGCCACTTCCAGCCACCAAAGTAAGCAACCCACAATTTTCCCTTGGCTTTCCTCTGTCCAGTACCCTCCTAGATGACTCAGAGCACCTTCCCATGGAGGTAGACATCTGCTCTACTCTCAGTTATATACAACTCACCAGGAGTTTTACCCTGACTTAATACATTGGGGGTGGGGGAGGGGAGCCATTCCTGGCAGCCAAGAGGTTTAATAACACACAATAACTTGTTTTGGCTTCTTCATCGCTCTTACCCTCACTCTTCTGGGCATTGTGGAGCAGTGTCCTGGTTTGCTGTACCCCAAAGCATATCCCCAAGGTAGCCTATGGCTTTTTCTCTGTTGTTTTAGTTTAACAGAGTTTTGTGGAGTCAAAAGCTACAATGACATTGGCTGGCTCCTCCTAGATACTTTGGAAATAGTTACAAAACAAAGAGATGAGCTAAAGACTTCAAATTTGCAACTTAAACACTGCATGAATTATGTGAAAGTTTCTATGTGTGTTCTGAAAGAAAATCTTGTTTCCTGCAGCCACAGGCTTGAAATATCTGAGAACCAGACTCAGACTCTGATTGTAAAAGTAGCAGAGTTACAAAGGAAACTAAAATCTCAACCTCGCAGGGTATCTGTGGTTAAAGTGAAGACATTGATTGGAAAGGAGTGGAACCCCGAGGATTGGAATGGAGATACATGGGATGATGATAATATTGGTGGGGACATTGGAACCCTAACTTCTGCTGAGACTTTACCAGATAAACTTATGATGGCCTGCTCTGTGGAGACCACACTTTGTCAACCTCATATCACCAGTTTCTAGCCTGCCCCAGGGAGCCTGGACTTCTTACCAGCCCTGAGGCAGGTACCAGCCAAATTAAAGCCTGCACTGTCCAGCCTGTGGCCTGCCCAAGGAAGTCTGGAGCTCCTCTAAGCCCTGAGGCAGGTACGAGTCAAACTCCAGTGTGCACTGCGCATCCTCTACCTTGCCCTGAGGAATCTGCCTGCCAATCCCTGCCTGAAGCGATTAATCCTGTTTTACAAGATGAAAATGCAAAAGAATGCTCTGAAGTCAGTAACTTGTAAGGCATTTTTAATCCTTCTCCTTACCCATCCCTACCACCCTTCTTTTCTTTGAGACCTATTACTAGACTAAAATCACAAGTCCCCAAAAGTGAAATACAAAGTGTGACTCATTAGGAGGTATGCTATACTCTGAAAGGACTGCATGAGTTTTCCAACTTATATAGACAGAAATCAGGGGAATATGTGTGGAAATGGATACTAAGGGCATGGGATAATGGTGGAAGGAATATAAAGTTGGGCCAGGCTGAATTTATAGATATAGCCCCACTAAGCAGAAATTCTGGTTTCAAAGCTGTAGCTCAAGGGGTTAGAAAGGGTTCTAACACTTTGTTCAGGTAGCTGACTGAAACATGGACCAAAAGATGGCCTAGCATGTCTGAAGTTGAGATGCCTGATTTGCCCTGTTATACGGTGGAAGAGGGAATTCAAAGGCTTAGAAAGATTGGAATGCTAGAATGGATTTGCCATTTAAGACTTGCCCACCCACACCAGGAATGTCCAGAGAACACACCTTTAACCAAGAATGTGAGGAATAAATTTGTAAGACTAATTTCATCTTCCCCGAAGAACTCTGTGGTTGCGCTTCTCTGTAGTCCAGATATTACTGTAGGAAAGGCTGTAATAGAATGAGAATCCTTAAACATTATGGGGATGATCGGATCTTGGTCCGTTAAAAGTCAAGTACCAGCAGTTAATCACCAAATACAAGGTGGGAGTGGCTACCACAATGAAAAGCAAACTCAAATCAACAATCAAAAGAGTCTGAGTAACATAGAGTTACGGCATTGGCTATTAGATCATGGGGTACCTAGAAGTGAAATAGATGGGCAGTCTACTAAATTTCTTCTGCATCTGTATAAGCAGAAGTGTTCTAGGTCGAGTGAACAAAACCCTAACTCAAACTACAGATGCAGAGAATCATGGCCCCTTAATCAATTCCCAGACTTGAGACAATTTAGAGACCCAGAGCCTCTTGAATGAGAACGCCAGGTTCCCTTGAGGAAGGTTCCTGTTAAACTGCCAAAAATTTATACTGTTAATATTCCTCCCACCTTTCCCCAAGGACCTATGGCCTTTTACCAGAGTAACTGTGCATTGGGAAAAAGGAAATAATCAGACATTTGGGGATCATTGTGACTCAGAAGTGTCATTAATTCCAGGAGACCCAAAACGTCACTGTGGTCCACCAGTCAGAGTAGGGGCTTATGGAGGTCAGGTGATTGATGGAGTTTTAGCTCAGGTCTGTCTCACAGTGGGTCCAGTGAGTCCTTGGACCCATTCTGTGGTTATTTCCCTAATTCCAGAATGCATAGTTGGATTAGACATACTCAGTAACTGGCAGAATCCCCACATTGGATCCCTGACCTGTGGAGTGAGGGCTATTATGATAGGAAAGGCCAAGTTGAAGCCACTAGAATTGCCTCTGGCTAGCAAAATAGTAAATCAAAAGCAATACCAACACCCTAAACCAGTGACTCTTCCTTGTCATTGCAACTGGAAAAATACCTTGAATAACAGAGGGAAAAGGTAAAGACAAATGAGTTTGTATGGCTAAGAGACTTCAAAATGAGTTGGGAGGTCATCTCAGAGGTAACACCTATCTATGCACATCTCAGTAGGATCTCATAAGAATTCCAAAGTGGATATCACCCCAAATAGTGAGGCTCCTGAGGGCTCTGGAGATACCCAGGTCCTATGTCAAGGCAGATAGTTCTGGAGTTTGGTGCCTTGCCAGTGGGCCATCCTTTGGAATTTGTGCTCCTGTGACAGAGTTGGACTCAACTATGTCTTCCCTGCACATGGCTCATGTCTCCCTTCTATTCAAACCTATACTGGGGGCTAGAGTTTGTAGGTGTATGTCCAGAAACTTGAGAATTTTTTGCTGTCCTTGTGCCAGCTGGGCCTGGAACCTTGGTGGAGCAGCAACAACTACTCTACAGCTCATTGGATTCACCCAGGACAACGGGCGGGGAGATGATGATGGACAACAGCCATCCCAGGGAATGGAGAAAGTCTGCAGCTGCAGGCAGGATAATCCCATCCATCTTCCCCATGGGATATAAACCCCCTCTCAGTTGGAGGTGGAGTGGACATCACCATCCCAGACTCCTTAGGATGGGGGAAGAGCTATGGACTAGAGTGGACTTACTGGTATTCTACTATAGACATATTGTGATTCAAGCAATGGAAGAAATTACAACATTGATGTGGAGCCAGTGGCCACTGGAGGCTCTGGGGGCAGGGACAACGAAAAGCAATTGTAACACAAGGACTTTTTCAGGACTTTTTTCAGGAATTGTCCAGAGTGACATTGCAACAACAGATATAGGCCATTTTAGATCATCATATAACCTGAAGAACTGTGTGGGAGAGAGTGTGGTCTACAATGACAACTATGGTCCATGCTTAATGGCAAAGCCCCAGGATGTGTTTATCAATTGAAATTAATGTGCCACACTAATGAAGGATGTTTATGTGGGAGGTTGTGGGAGGTGTGGGAAGTGGGGCGTATGGGAATCCCTATATTTTTTGTGTAATATCTATGTAATCTAAGTATCTTTAAAAAAAAAGAAAAAAGAAAAGAAAGAAAGAAACAAACAAACAAAAAAAGCAATACTGGATTCTTGGAGGGATTGCAGAGATTAGTGCCACCATCAAGGATCTGAAGGATGCAGGGGTGGTGATTCCCAACACATCCCAATTTAACTCTTCTATTTGGCTTGTGCAGAAAACAGATGGCTCTTGAAGGATGACAGCAGAGTGTCATAAACTTAACCAGGTTGTTACTCCAATTGCAGCTGCTGTCCCAGATGTGGTTTCATTGCTTGAGCAAATCAACACATCCCCTGGTACCTGCTATGCAGCTGTTGATCTGGTAAACACTTTTTTCTCAATTGCCATAAGTAAGGATCACCAGAAACAGTTTGCTTTCAGTCGGCAAGGCCAGCAGTATACCTTCACTGTCCTGCTTCAGGGCTATATCAACTCTCCAACCCTATGTCATAATATCGTCCTCAGGGATCTTGATCTCTCTCCCTCCCACAAGACATCAAACTGGTCCATTATATTGATGATATCATGTTTAAAGGACCTGGTGAGCAAGAAGTAGCAAAGACTCTAGACTTATTGGAAAAGCATTTGTGTGAGAGTGGATGGGAGATAAATCCAACAAAAATACAGGGGACTTCCACCTTAGTGAAATTTCTAGGTGTCCAGTGGTGTGGAGCACGTCAAGATATCCCTTCTAAAGTGAAGGGTAAGCTGTTGCATCTGGCCCCTGTATGACCAAAAAAGAAGCACAATGCTTAGTTAGTCTCTTCAGATTTTGGAAACAACACATTCATCATTTGGGTGTGCTACTCTGGTCCATTTACCAAGTGAACAGAAAAGCTGCTGGTTTTGTTTGGAGACCAGAACAAGAGGAGGCTCTGTGAAAGGTCTAACCTGCTGTGCAAGCTGCACTATCCCTTGGGTCATATGATCCAGCAGATCTAATGGTGCTGGAAGTTTCAGTGGCAAATAGAGATGCTGACTGGAGCATTTGGCAGGCCTGTATAGGAGACTCACAACACAGACCCTTAGGATTTTGGAGCAAATCTCTGCCATCTTCTTCAGATAACTGCTTTCCTTTTGAGAAAGAGCTTTTGGCCTGCTACTGGGCCCTAGTAGAGACTGAATGCTTAACCATTGGCCATCAACTTAACACGAGGCATGAGTTGCCTATAACCACTGTGCATGCCAAACCATAAAGTTGGGCATGCACAGCAGCACTTCATAATAAAGTGGAAGTGGTATATACAAGATAGGGCTTGAGCAGGTCCTGAAGTCACAAGTAAGTTACATGAGGAAGTAGCCTAATTGCCCATGGTCATCACCCCTGCCATGTTACCTTCTCCTTCCCAGCCCACAGCTTTGGCCTCTTAGGGAGTCACTTACAATCAGTTGCCTGAGGAAGAGAAAACTCTGGCCTACTTTACAGATGGTTCTGCATGATATGCAGGTGCCACCTATAAGTGGACAGCTGCAGCACTATAGACATTTTCTTGGACATGCCTGAAGGACAATGGTGAGGGTAAATCCTCCCAGTGGGCAGAACTTTGAGCAGCACACCTGGTTGTTCATTTTGCTTGGAAGAAGAAATGGGCAGAGGAGCATTTGTACACTGATTCATTGCATATTGCCAATGATTTGCCTGGATGGTCAAGGACTTGGAAGGAACATGACTAGAAAATTGTTGAGAAAGAGGCCTGGGGAGGAGATATGTGGATAAACCTTTCTGAGTAGGCAAAAACACATGAAAGTATTTGTGTTCCACGTGAATGCTCACCAGAGGGTGACTTCAGCAGAGGAATTCCAACTTTCATTTGTTTGTTTGATTTTTAGCTACTTTTTAGTTTCTGAGGCTGATCAAGCAAATACCATGAAATGAGTTGTGTTTAACATTGGAAGTTTATTAGCTCATAGTTGTGAAGCTAAAAGAAAGTCCAACTCAAGGCATCAATAAGGCAATGCTTTCTTCCTGAAAACTGGTGTTCTGGGGCTGGCTACAGGTGATCCTTGACTCCTCTGTCATATGGCAAGGCACATGGTGTATCTCCTGGTCCATCCCATCTCTTCCAGTTTCTCTCAATATCCAGCCTCTTTCTTCCTGTGGCTTTTTCTCCCTCTGTCTGAATTTCACTCCACTTATAAAGGACTCCAATAATAGGATTAAGGCCCATCCTGACTGAGGTGGGCCACACCTTCTCAACCGAAGGAACGTCATCAAAAGGTCTTACTCACAATTGGTTCACACCCACAGGAATGGATTAAATTTAAGAAAATGATTTTTCTGGAGTACACACAGTTTCAAACCACCACAACCCTAAACCATTCTTAAAAATGATCTAATTTGTAAAACTTATATGCATATGTATATATGAGCATCAATTGAAATAAAAAGGACCACTGGTGTGGGATGTCATGGGGAGGGGATGAGTGTGGAGAGTGCCCTTGGGGCATGCCTCTATGGCATTTGAGTATTTTCAAGTGGTGGTGGGGCATTGTCTCAGTGGGTGGAGACCAACACAATAACTGAAAGAATATTGAATTCTCCTCGGATGTCCTGCTACATTCTCTAATAGAGTTACAAGAATCCCCTCAGTCATGGACAGTGTCTACTGAAGGACAGACTATTAAGTCAGGCCCTTGACATTGATGGTTGTACTTATGAGCCCCCTTCTTGTAAAATTGAAACTTAGCCTAGGATTATATATTGCCTAAGAGTTACCTCCTGAAAGCCCCCTTTTACTCAAATGTGGTCTCTCTCTAAATCAAACTCAGCATATAAATGCACTACATCCCCCTCACCCCACATGGGACATGACTCCCAGGGCTCAGCCTCCCTGGCACCAAGGGATTATTACCAAGCACTAATAAGTAGCAATGTATTTGGAAAATGATCTTGACCAAAAGGGGGAAAATTAAATACAAATGAGTTTTTATGGCTAAGAGATTTCAAAGTGTGTTGGGAGTTCATTCCAGAGGTTACTCTTACATATGTCTCAGCAAGATCTCATTGACTGCCACAGTAGACAGTGCCTCAAACAGCAGCTCCTGTATTAGTCAGCCAAAGGGGTGCTGATGCAAAATACCAGAAAATCAGTTAGCCTTTATAAAGGGTATTTATTTGGGATAGAAGTCCACAGTTACTGGGCCATAAAGCATAAGTTTCTTCCCTCACCAAAGTCCATTGCCACGTGTTGGAGCAAGACAGCTGCTGACCTTTGCCAGGATTCAGGCTTCTTGGGTTCCTCTCTTCCCAGGGCTGTGTTTTTCTCCGGGCTTAGCTCCTCCATTTCCTCCACAAAGTCAGCTGTAGACTATGAGGCTCTCTAGGCTTTGCTTCTCTCTACAAGGCAGCTGTAGACTATCAGGCAAAGGGCTTGTCTCTATCCTGGGGTCTTCTCTCCAAGCTCTCTTACTTCCCGGGGTTCCAGCTCAAGACTCCAACATCAAAACTTCTCTTTGCCATGCCTTTTATATTTTATTACCCCCCCACCAAGGGGTAGGGCTCAATGCCCTACTGACACGGTCCAGTTAACATCCTAATCATAACTTAATTATGCCCAGATTAGCAGACCAGTTTACAAGCATAATCCAATATATGTTTTTGGAACTCATAATTACATCAAATTGCCCAATGGCTACAGCTCCTGAGGGCTCTAGAGACATTGGGACACTATAGGCAGGGCAAGCAATCTCAGTAATTCGGCACCCTGTCAATGGACCTTACTTTGGAATATATTGTCTGCAATATAACAGAGTTAGACTTATTTATAATTTTACTACACAAGACTCTACTGCCCCTTTTATTTGA
>JAQZBX010105091.1:0-10887 GCA_029593785.1 Cabassous unicinctus
CTAGAAAAGAACTTGCTCAACCTGATGAAGTGCATCTATTTAAAACTTACAACTAATATCACAGTTAATAGTGAATACTTTCCTTCTAAGATTAATATAAGGATGAGTATGTATACTCTCAATATTTTTATTCAGCATTGTATCAGAGGTTCTGGCCATTACAATAAAGCAAAGAACATAAATAAATACATAGAATTTGGAAAGAAAGACAGAAAATTGTAAAATATATTTTGTTTGCAGATAGCATGATTGTGTCATGAGAAAATGTACTTTTCCAATGATCTATATATTCATCCTTATACAAAACAGTAAGAAATGCTTTGAGTGAATGTAACAAGGCCACAGGATACAAAGCCAATGTAGTAAAATCAACTGTATTACTACAAGCAAAAGAAGAAAAAAAATGAAATTTAAAGCAAAATACTATGTATAGAACTGGTAGAAAACATAAAATATTAGGGTTAAATTTTTTTTAAAATATATTCATTTATTTTATTTGAAAACTAATATCTAATTAAATGGAGAAATATACCATCTTAATGTATTAGAAGACTCTTTATTTTTTCCCTGTCAACTATATAGATTCAATGCAAATCCATTTAAAAACTATCAGAATTTTTGGAGAAACACACAAGCATATTCTGAAATGTATACAGAAGTTTAAAAGAACCTAGAGTAGCAAATCTCTCTCTAATAAAATAACACAGAGTGATCACAGTACCTAATTTCAAGACTTCCTATAAAGCTCCAATAATAAAGATTGTGTGGCATTGCTATAAGGATTAATATAGACATCAGTAGAACAGAATAGACAGTCCATAAGCAGACTCAAATACTTGAATATTTTTTACAAAATGTCAAAGTAATTCAATAGGGAAAGAATAAACTTTGCAGTAAATGTTGCAAATTTCATATGAACCAAATGGCTATCCACATGAAAAAATATAAACCATAAACATTATCTCACAACATAAAAAAAAGTCGACTCAAAGTGGATACCTTTGTGTTAAAACTAAACCTATAAAAATTCCAGAAAAAATGTTTATGACACTGAAGTAGACTGACATTTGTTACACGATATGATTTTGTTTTTAATGGTTGCCAAAGCAATATATCAGAAATGTGTTGGCTTTTATAATGGGAATTTATTAGGTTAAAAATTTACGGTCGTTATCATCATCAAGTTGTAGCTCTGGGCGATCAGGCACATGGCAAGGCATAATGGTGGCCCTGCTCATCTCACCTGGTTTCTCTCTGGCATTTATTCTCATGTTTCTGTGAGGCTTTTATTCCTCCTTTAAAAAGGACTCTAACAAGAGATCCAATACCCGCCCTGGGTCATGCCTCAATGAAATAATCCAATGAACAGGCTTCACATACACAGGAATGAACACCTCCAAGAACATGATCATTATGGGACCACAAAATGCTTCACACTCTCACATGGTACAATAAACATGAACTATAAGAAAAAAGATAAAGTACACTCACAACTCATTAATAAGGAATAAAGATTCCCTATTTTTAAAATGTGTAAGTTACATGAAAAGAAGCTACAAAAATGAAGATATAGAAGTAACCAATCAGAAGATGAAAAAAATTTCAGAATAATTTACCAAAATACATACCTTTAATTTTGATTAAAAAGAAAATAAAAAAAAAAACAAAAAAAAAACTAATATACCAAGTGAGAAGGATTTAGAAATGGAACTCTATTGTTGTGGTATCGCTACCTCTCTACATTTTTAATGCTGCCTAGTATTCCATAACCAGAGCCATGGACATCAGAGTTACTTGAATCTGAAGCATTCTGGTGTTTCTAGCTACTCCCAAATTGCTCTGGTAAAATGTGAAAAACATTGGGAAGCAAGGACTTTAAAATAGCTACCATTATTTTTATCCCCTCACTACTCTAGCTCTCAAGTAATCAATAATGGACTTCCAGAAAGTTTTAAGACAGATAAGAAACAGATGGTCCCACTGTGACATAAGTCAACAGGGAAACTGCATCAAAGATTCACACCTGGAATGATATCACCATGCTATTCACATGCCATTCACCCTTCTCAACAATAGAGGTTCAGACAGAGAATGAGGACTCTCATTTGGTAAAGTTTTCAAGTGCAGGGAATACAATTCCCACTAATGAATGGGTGTTTCTCAAATATGGCTCTCCAAATTACCTGTTTCTAAGACAGTCTTTCTATAAAAGGAGATAATTCCTGAGAGACCAAGCAGCAGTTATGAGAACAGGTCTCTAAATTTTTTTGGAAACTTTTAAATATCTATGCTGTGCAAAGTGAAAATGATTTCCTGCTGTTCACATCTCTACAGTAAGATCATGGCAGAGTGACACATTTAAATGTGTTTCCTTCACACTTTCTGCCTCTTGTCCTGCAGGCACAGAGCCATGCATATATAGGTGACCAATTCTCCATAGTGTTTCAAGTGAGCCTATTCTAAAATAAAAATCCCAGATTTTCTGAGAAAAGGTTTTCAGGATTTAGGCTAAAAGGAAATATTTAGACTCTTATGAACTCTTTCTTAACTGTTGATTTAGTTAACTGAATAATTTCTTTCCAATTATGTGAGATATTCATATCAAAAGTTATTTATTCCAAGAGAAGGTCAGTTTGAAGATGGGATTGTTTGTGAATAACCCAAAACATCATAAAGATCATATTTAAAGCCTACAAAGGTAATTTTTTCAATAGCAATGACTTTTATTAAAGATTATTGCTTTCCATATTGCAAATCATAATTTCAAGACATTTCAAATGTCGTATGTCTTCCCCATTCCAATCCATCAAATGATATTAAATATCATTACTCTCAATTAACAATTAAAAATATTGTGGTTCATAGAGGTTAAGCAATTTCCAGGACTGTAACTGAAATCTTTCTGCCACTATTCTTTAATCTTGAGAAAATCTCCCTTAATAATCAACACTAATCATAAGGATTGAAACAACATTTAAATGTGCACAACATACAGAAATATGAATAGGGGGTGACATAAAAACCAGCTAATAAATTTAGTATAAGCATGAATATGAAGAATCCTTCATGGGATAGACTGCTATTATGATTTGGATAATAGAAGTCACTGTAATTCTTTTAAGATAAATTTAGGGATGATTCTCCTTGATCTTATTTCATGGTTAAATGTACCTCTGTATTATTTCTCTAAGTGTCAGTTCTTCTGATCTCCAGGTGCTTACAAAGTCATTAAATGGAATATGTGAAAGCCTTTGTGTGTGTATACACACACACACACACACACACACACACACTCATGAAAGTACCTCTGAATGAATATCAAAATAATAATCATTATGGTAATATATAAAGAAGATGACTATTTCAGTATTTTTTGTTATAACAATATAGAATATTGGTGGAAGAAATTGGAGGAAAAAATCAGAATAATCTGAAACCTAACTTTGACTCTGCCCTTTGTTTGCTGCCTAATTTTGGGATAGATACTGAACATCACTGTGCTTCCAATTGCTCGTGTATAACATAAGCAGAAAAATAATAAAAGTACCCATCTCAAAGATTTGTACTATTAAATGAGCCAATGTCTGCAAAAATCTTAGAACACAAACTACTCACTATGTATTGGGTTGTATTATTACTACTATTTTAATTATTAACTTCAGTACTGAGACTCTTTACTCTTACCTCATGTACAAAATGGGCGAGCTGCTCCAACCACAAGGGTTGTTAGAAGGAGTAAATGAGATCACATGTACAAAACTCTTACCTACATTGTGCATACATAGCAAAGAATCATTGAAAGACATGTATATCAGCTATTATAAAGTTAATTCTCTTCAGAATAAAAACATTATGAATGCTTTACTGTAGCTTTTTTTATTCTTTCCTTCATTACCATCACCAATACCATGTTATTATTTATGTCAACTACTACAAATAGTTTTCTAACTTGTTTCTCTGTCTCTGATATCCACCTCCTTTCTGAACCATAGACCATTTGTCCTCCAAGACTTACAAAGATCTTCACAATATCCCAATAGCCCTATATTCCTCTTTTCCAGATTCCTCTAAATCCTTCAACTCACATCCTCAATATCTTCTATGGTTCTCCCCTTTTTTTACAGAATGAAGAGCAAATTCGTTAGTTTTACAGCCATAGATTTCCATCTTTTATTTACCTTTCCAGGGTTACCTGCAAATATTTATATGAAATAGTTCAAAATTAAGCATCAGTGAGCACAGATAATCTTCTGCCCTATGTGATTACAAAATTCCTTCTTATCTATAATTTTAACATAATCTCACCTGGGAAGCAGTTTTAATAAGCTCTAAGAATTAATAACCTTTTTTTCCAACCTAAAAACAAACACATAAGAATTGACAAATTTATAGAAATCTGTCATTATCATAATTGGGAAGTTTAAAAAATTCAAGGATGTATCCATAACAACTTTTTAGAAAATGTAAGTTCAAATGAAATTCATGAAGAATAGAAACAAGGTGACAGAATTTATTTACTAGGTCTTACAGAGAATCCAAAAATTCAGAAATCATATTAGTGGTGCTTTTTGTCATCTACACCATCACAGTCATAGGCAATGTGCTCATTGGGTCCCCATCATTGCCAGGCAAATTGGTAGGTTCTCCCATGTACTATTTCCTGGCCTATCTCTCCTTTATTGATGCCTGCTATTCCTCTGTCAATACTCCAAAACTGATCTTAGATTCACTCAATGAAAAGAAGACCATCCTATTCAATGGATGTAATGACCCAAGTCTTTGGGGAACATTTCTTTGGGGGTTCTGAAGTCATCCTGCTTACTGTGATGGCTTATGACTATTATGTGGCCATTTGTAAGCCCTTGCATTATACAACCATCATGGACTGGTGGGTGTGTGCTCTGCTGGTGGGAGTGTCATGGATAGGACGTTTACTTCATACAACCATACAGATCCTTTTCACGTTCTGATTACCCTTCTGTGGCCCTAACACCATAGATCACTTCAGGTGTGATCTGAACTCTATGCTCACTCTTGTTTGCACTTACACACAGTAGGACTTTTTGTAGCTGCTAACAGTGTGTCCTCTGCCTTTTAAACTTCCTCCTCTTACTGGTCTCCTACATGGTCATCCAGCACTCCCTAAGAAACCACAGCTTAGAGTGGAGGTGACTTGTCCACCTATGTCTTCCACATCACAGTGGTTATATTATTCTTTGTGCCTTGAATATTTGTGTATATGAGAACTGCAACTACTTTACCCATTGATAAAGCAGTTGCTGTATTCTACACCCTCATAATTCCCATTTTAAATGCTTTCATTTATACCTTAAGAAATTACAAGATGCCAAATGTTATGAGGAAACTGTAGTAGAAAGCTCACCCAGATGACATTTAAATGTCTCTGGAGTCTAATAATATTTCAGCTGAGGAAAGTGTAAAAGAATGTTTGGGATGATCTCAATAGGAAATACTTGTGGGAGAATGAAAAACTACTCATTACAATACATCATAAGAATTAGAAATGAGTGCAAGGAATGGAAGAAAACCTAAGTGCAGACAATTTGATTTTCATATTTGGAAAATTCTGCTAGATTGGGACTTAGCTTTATTGGTTTCTTCAATGTATATGAATTCCTAGACTTTTCCTCTAATTAAGTAAAAAGAATTAATAAAATATATTGTTAATGAGAAAAATATGTGTTATAATCCAAGTAGTTAGGTATTGTTATTATCCTCAGTTTACAAGTGAGAAAACGGACAAAAAAGGGAACATTCAAAACAGATACATTTTCTGGCTGATTTCACAATCATGCTTCCAACACTATCAGACAGCAATGACAGAAAGGTCAAATAATTATAATAGGAACACTTTATTGAGCCAGAGACTGTGTTGGACACATTATACATATTATTTCATTATCTTGGGGTAAAAATCTTATAATTTTTCATTAATAACTACTTATTTATATATATAAATTTCATGGTCATTAATTGACTGCAACATCAATAGAACTAACTGTAATTCAGGGCTTTAAAAAACAATTGTTATTTAGTCTCTGAGTGACACATAAGGAGATTATTCTATGCTTCCAACTTTCTTTATAGGATTCAGAATGAATTTGTATTGATAACTGAATCCATCTTATGTTTATAATCCAAAATTTAGAAAAATGGCTAAAATAAAGTAATATTTGAATGTTAGGCAAAAATTTCTACTTGTTAAACATGCAGTCATACTGATTGCAGTACTTGACAGTGAGATGCAATTATTTTTGCAACGTATCAAAATGAGTGGTACACTAAAATCTTGGATGAAAGTACACAAGTATAATCTACATGAATAAATTGGATAAAACACACAGAATGAAAATATTATGGAAGGTGCTCACTTTGGAAGCACTTACACTAAAATTGGAATACAGAGATTAGCATGGCCTCTACACAAAAATGACTTACAAATCTGTGAAGTGTTCCATATTTTTTGGAATGATGGAAATGTTTTGGTTATGGATGGTGAACATTGCGAATATAATTAACAGCACTGAAATGTATATCTGAATGTGATTAAAAGTGGAAAGTTTTGATTGTATATAAGGTAGCAGAATATATATATATTTTAAAAATCCATGGACTTACAATACACAGTGAACCCTAATTTACAATATAGAATACAGTTAATAGTACAAATATAAAAATGTGCTATCTTCAATTGTTAAAAAATATTCCACACTAATACAAGGTATTAATGATACGGTGTTGTTTGGGAAACCTGTATTTTATGTATTATTGTTCTGTAAACCCACAACTTCCTTAACAAAGAAAAAATTTAATATAGAAGATTTGGGAATTATTTCCTAATTTTATCTGATCCAGATTCTAAGGAAATATTTTAACTAAATATCATGGGGGAACAAGTTTTTAACTAGATATCATGCGGGAACAATATCTACTATTGCTTAAACTCAGGAATGATGAAGAAAGTGAAAGAAAGATTCCCAGTATATGAGCAAATAGTAAAACGTTGTATACACTCTGCTGTCAGCAAGGTTTCTTTCTCTTGTGAATGTGGGCTATTTATATTTCCCTGTTAATCAGTTTAATTTTTGGTAATATTTCATTATTAAATGTTGCAATAAAATGTGTGACTCTGTACATAAACCAATTTTAAGGTGAATATTTTCTAATTCTTCCTCCCTTCCCTTATTAAGCCACAAATATATTTGAGCCCAAGATGGTATCAGATACTGTGACATTGCTGGGATATGGTGGTGAAAAAAGGAGGCCTAGGTCCTGCCATACTGCAGAATTTCAGAGATTATGATTCCTTAGCAGACTCCCTGAAAGCAGAAATTACAATACCATGGGTTTCTATAAAAGCACATGGGAGGGATAAGCAGCAAAAGGGTAAGGAAAGACCTTCTAGATAAAATACATAAAGCTTGGGGCCTCAAGGAGGAAAAGAAGTCCACAGGGTGAATAGGCATGAGACTGTGGTGAGAGCATTCCTAGGAGAGGGAATATATAACAAATCATTTATTGAATCCTTATTGTGTGCAAGCCACTGTACTGAGAACTGAGAGGGTAAAAAGACAAAAGGCAAGATATGAACTTGGAAAGACAAGAATGGGAAAGATCAAGAAGAGTCTTATAGCCATGTTAAGGCTTGATGATAAGGACAATGTGAGAAATATAAAAAAAAGGTATTTTAAACTAATGAGTGATACAGTGAATGTTGAATTTTAGAATGATACTCTAGGTATAGTGTGGGTAAAAGACTTGAAGCAAGAGAGCAGTAAGAAAGTTATACCAATGATTTAGGTGTAAATCACCTAAATAGTGACACTGAATAGTCTTGGTGCCAGTGGGGATTCACAGATGGTGGACAATGTTTTGTCCAGCATTAATATTTTCCACTAGATCAGTGCCCAGATGTCCCAGCTGATTTAAGTGTGGGCTGCTAAGATCTCAACCATCATCCTTCTCTGGACATTTGTATCAGATAAAATGAGAGCTGTCTCACCTGGGGGATATTCCCACTGCCTCAGGGCCCAGCAGAGCCAAATGATTGGTTGGCAGAGGAATAAAAAAACACTAGACCCCTTGATTGATGTTGACCCACTCTAATTGGAATATGTTTTCCAGAGTTCAACTGGTTCCATGTTAAAGCCAGACTATGGTTGAGACCACATCTTTCTTCTCTCTCCTATAATATATTTAGGTCTATCCATTCTCCTATAAATACCATTTATAAAAATCTCTATGTCAGAAATTGCATCTAGGAATCCACGCTCTCATGGAGAGAGAGAAAAGGTTTCAAAAAAATTTTAAGTTGTATAAACAAATGAACAAGAAATAAGATGAAGATTAGAATGAGAACAGACATGGATGAAATCAAGGTTCTGGTTTATCATTGAACAGAATAGGAATCTCAAAATGGAACACAGAGAAGATGAGTGCTGTTTGGAATATGCTGGTGGAGATGCCATGGAAGACATCTAAATAGCAATGTACAGTATTCAGTTGAATATATGACTCTTATACTCAGAAAAATTATCTGGGCTGGAGAAATTAAGATTCTTGAGCATACAGATGGCAATTAAAGTCATAAAACAAGAAGCATCACCTAGGAAGAGTGTGTAATATGAATAAGGAGGAGGAAACAAAATTTCTCAATGTCATTTAGTAAACCATGGGTGATACTCAATGGCTTATCAAATGAGCCATAAGGTGTTTCATACTTTTAGAAAGAAAACAAAATAAATTCATCCCAATCTAAAAGTTTTTTAAGAATCACCAATTTGCATACTATTAGAGATTCAATAAAATAGCAAGTGCAAACATAAAAGCAGGTTACTAATATAGAAAACCATTCAAAACACAAGGAAAGGTTACTGATAAATGAAAATGATTACCAGTAAGCAAAATCAGTTAAATACAAATAATAATTAATTGTAAACACTTTAAAATGTAAGCTGCTAATTTTAATGTTGCTAAGGATACAAATAGAAAATACATGAGAGGAATTCTTAGTAAAGGAAATATAAGTGTCAAAGTATGCCTATTTAGAGTCCCATAAGGAGAGAAAGATAGAAAAAAGTTAATGTTCTGGAAGTGAAGATAGACAGAAGTGTTTATAATGAAAACGTCTATAAAGTGTCAACCAGTGTGAATTTAAAGGTACCTACCTAAGACTGACCTCCTTATCCAATGATAATAAGACAATATAAATTTTTTTCTAGAAAAAGGAGGAAAAAGTGTGCCTAAAGGAATAAAACTCATATTGGCATCAGATCTTTCATCTAAAACACTAGAAATTGGGAGTTTGTGAAACAAGGTCTTGGATGACTTTAGGGGAAGAAAATATAACCTTTAAATCCATATCATCCAATCCTCATTCAATTGTGAGAATTAAATATGTTTTCACTAAAAAAAGGACTCAGAAATTTTACAAGTCAAACATCATGAATAAGATACGTAAGAAATTTTGCCATCAAATCAAAACAAAACAAAACAAAAATACAATAAAAAGTATAATAAGAAATAGAAGAAAAAGAAAGGAACATTTTTAGTATGAAAATTGAGATTTAAACTAGAATTTTAATAATGTTGGTTACATTTATTTTACATAGAACAAATCACTCTGCTTTGGCAGTAAAAAAGAATTTTTATATAATCATTGTATTATAACTGCATATCTGGAGATTTAAATTTTTGGAATCATTCTATATGCAAAGTAGGTATCATTTAATTATGATAGCAACAAAGTGTAGATACACTATAAAACTTGCTCTATTAAAAATAAAAACATATAAATTCAAAGGTGAAATTGATCAATCAGTGCACTAAATTTCTTACCTACCATTGTGAGGTATTGGTAAATAATGTATAAATTTGAGAAAACAAAATATAAAAGAATAATATAGTGACATCAGCATGATAATAGAATAAGAAGCTACATTATTCCACTCGCCCCCCCATCATTGATAAACAAGGAATAACTAGCAGAATAAACTTCCTTAGGAACTCTGGAAATCAGTTAAAATGTTACAATAGCTAAGCAAAAATACTGAATCAAGAAAGACATAGCACCTTTAACACCCATCCCTAATCTTCCTCAGTTCCATGTGGCACCAAATCTTTCTTCAAGTTTGGATGTCTTTCTTTGGTTCTGCTACAATTGATTAGGTGGCTGTCTTAAGGATTAATGCAAGACACTCATTTATTCCTCACCTGTCCTAGAAATTACATTGGACATGGAAGAGGCTGACAGATACACTAAAACACTATAAGATAACAAGTGAACCCATGCTGCATGGGACAAGGATAACAACTTGGGACATGAAATATGAAACCCAGGTCTGTGAGAAAAACTGCAGTTTTCTGGGGAAAATGGAGCATTAGAATGGCCTTGTATGCAGGGAAGTTTAAAAGGCCATACATACTAGCACAGGGAAAGACTAATGCAGAAAAATATTTGAGAGGACTTTATGCCTTCACATCAGGCTGTGAGATGCTGCCTAAGTGCTGAAAGAGACCAATTCAGTTTTTTCTTTAGGTTTTCCTTTTTTACCTTCTGACATTCATGAAATTACCACCATAATACTAGTACATAAAAACTAAAACAATAGAGACTTAGTAACTACACATATCAATGTATACAGCCTTTGTATAATGTGAAAATTCAATATATAAAGAGAATACAATAGTCATTAACATATAAAAGGGGGAAATTAAATCCTGCAGAAATGAGAGAATATGATTTCCATTGACAGCAAATTAAAATATTCATGTGTTCAGATTTCAACAAAATTCACATGTTATGCAAAAATGCCACAGGAAAAAAGAAAAAAACAGAAAAAGAAGGAGAAAAAGAAAGAATAAGAA